>RJWJ010000801.1:0-89059 GCA_004363605.1 Indri indri | reverse complement strand
AAGATAGTTTGATTCTGGGTAAAACAAAAAAAGTATGAAATAGTGTAAATACACAACCCTTTTCTTCTTTCTGCATGACAGGATTTAATTAGTCAGAGCTGCTGAAATCTATTCTGTTCTTGGAAGTTGAGTGTGTCTTTGAATGTCCATGTCCCAAATATCCTCCATGGGAAAGATAATACAAGTTTATGATGTACTTTGAAACTTTTAGGCAAAAGGAGGCAGTGGATTTGTGTGTGTGTGTTGTTATGTCATTAACATCTCTTTTTAACTTGGTTACAATTAAATTGGCAGATAGCATTATAATTATTTTGGGAATGTTGTTATATCATCATTTCCTACCCTATAGGTTAATTAAATTCTATCAAGGTTAATAGTAAAGACAATTTCTAGAAAGCAAATATTATTTTCCTTTTATTTGGAGAATCCACATGCAATGACACAATATTTATGAAGCCCATGTAGAGTTAAACTTCTAAGGCACAGTCCTGGGACAATCTAAAATTACGTACAGAATTTTAACTATAAATGAGTATGTATATTTTTGTAGAGAAAGAATCCATAATTCCCTTCTAATTCTCAAAGGGGTCCGTGAGTACAAAGAAGTTAAGACCTATTTCATAATGGAACCCCGCCTCTGCAGGGCCATCTATATTCTCATCTCAGTGGCTGATGTTCTTATTTCAACTCTCTGACTCCTTTCATTAATGTATTCAACAATTAGCCCTGAAGGATACATTCTTTGTCCCTGGAGTAAGACTGAAACCTTCTGTAGAAGGAATAATGAGTCCTAGAGTATCCATCTCAGCACTTCTCACATCTCAGGGACCTCCTCAGGACAGCCCCTGGTCTGGAGATAGGTGCAGTGTCATGGGCACCATAGAAGGGTGCTTATTAAAGATCCTGTCCTTTATAGTACTCCATCAAGTACAAACCAAATATAGCCCCTCTCAACCACAAATCATATTTTTTTTAGTGGTGACCTTCTATGTTTATATTTACCGATGTTCTTTTTGGGACATCCTCAATGCTGAGATTTTCTCTGAGACCAAGGAAATTTCAAGTATGGTTAGATAGCTGCTTGAGTATCATACCCCTAGGACTGTATCGCACACCTTCTTCTTTTGTCAGGGTCTTTACTCTGTCTAATAGAGCTAGGCCGTAATATCATACCTGGCTATTAGCTGTTGCTACATAACATACTATGCTCCAAAATGAAAAAATGATTTAGTTTAGGATTCAAGAATCTCTAAAATAACTTCTATCAATTTTTCAGTTCTATATGTTTAACATAAATTTATTTAAAGTAAGAAGTAGCTATATTAAAATAAATAAAATGTATAGATAAAATTTACTCATATAATTTCAGGGTTATAGGGAAATTATGCCTAGCCTTGTAGAGCAATGCTCATTTTTATTAAAATAAAAAAATTAATACTTCTTCAAAAAACTAGGATGTCCTATTTGATAAAAATCACTATTCAAGAAAGTAACAGTAATTTCTCTTCTTGAAAAGGCAGGCAATTAGAGATATAAGTGGAGTTGCAGGTTAATGTATTAACTTTCTCTTTAACATTAGCAATGTTTAAAAATTATTTCACTTCCACATAGATCACTTCCTCCTTGTTGATACTATTCCAGCTGTCATAGTCTGTGATATTGTTCTCTCAGGATGTTCCTGTTAGCTTTCTCTCTCTCTCTCTCTCTCTCTCTCTCTCTCTCTCTCTCTCTCTCTCTCTCTCTCTCCCCCTCTTCCTCTCCTATGTCAACTGTAAACCAGACTCTACCCAAGCTCTGGAACCATATACACAACATTTACTAAACAAGTTTCCCAGATGTTCCATAGATACCCCAAACTCAGCCTGTGCATTATAGGATTAACTTTGTTTGTCTACCCTTACGAAGGCTATCCGGGAAGTCAAGAGGGCTATACATCATTTTCCCTCACCCCACAAAACCAATCCATTACCAAGTACTACAAATTCCACTTCCTAAGATTATAAATTCTTTCTTTCCATCTTCACTGCACTTCCTTAGTTCAGATTCTCCTCATTTCTCTCCAAATTAAAGAAATGGCCTTCTGAGTAGTCTTGACTTTCTCTTCCAACCTACCCAGTGTGATGCTGCCCATTTGACCTTCGCCAGCATAAATCTGATCTCCTACCAAAATTTTTGCGGTGGCTTTACAGGTCCTTGAAGTACTTAGATTTCTGAGGTGTCATACAATGATCCATCTTTATTCTTTCATGCAGCCATAGATAAGTACATGCAATTATCATAATGCACCATGAGAGCATTAAGCCTGTCAATGCCTTGGGCTTTTCCTGTTCCCTGCGAGTAAAATGCCCAGGCTTCAACTCATACTATCCCCCTGGCCAACTCTTAGCTGTGCTTGAATGCTGGGTTCAAGGATCACCTTTTTGGAAAGCCTTGCTGACAACAATTCTCTCCTCACTCAGTACTGGCAAGACTGGTGACTAATACCATCCCATTATTTTAAATAATTAGACATCCTGTCCAGGATTGAGACAAGAAAGTTTACTGGTGTCAATTTGGAGGTATCTGGCTACCAAGAAGGTTGTTGAATTTCATAGTCCATTATTTCATTTTGCCTGTAATTATGAGGGTGAATAAACACTAATATCATCTTAGATTCCATTAATGTGAAAATCATGTACTATTTTATTAAGCTTTAAATCTGAGGGAATAGGATTTGTGAAAACTGCCTAATTTGTTGATTTGCATGTGAAGTATATCATTCCCAGTGGGTGGTGGAAACTGATTTGGCATGTAGTTTATAAGCTTTGAGAGGATAACTGGTGTTAGTTCCTGCTGCTGTAACAAAATGGATTTGGCCTTTATTATATCTCCTATTTGAAAATTACTATTAAAAACTGT
Organism: Indri indri; assembly: GCA_004363605.1. Taxonomy (NCBI): domain Eukaryota; kingdom Metazoa; phylum Chordata; class Mammalia; order Primates; family Indriidae; genus Indri; species Indri indri. The sequence continues at coordinate 86,161 of RJWJ010000801.1, read as the reverse complement.
ATGCTGGAGATATGAGAGTACTTTGCAAAGATGGATGCATTTTATGTAGCATAGTAAGAAACAGTGATACTGTGTCTTAATGATATTTTATATTCTGCCAATGTACTTAGCCACAACTTCCTCAACTGCATAATCTAAAGTAAACAAAAATCATATTCCATTAGAGACATAATTTGACAATTGAATTTTTTTGGTGAACTTTTGGCATCCATTGAAAGAATTGGCTCCAACCTCTGAGTTGGGGGTTAATCTTTTTAGGGCATCATTGCCTGGGAAGTGGAAGAAAGAGATGACCAAGTCAAGCTATAGGAATAAAAGCATTATCTCTAAGAGCTAGAATGAGGGAGTTACTCAACAGTGACCGTTTCTTTGATCACTTTTTATCAATTGTAAAGAAACAGAGGATATTATCTTATTGAGGAAAGTTGAAAAAAATTACTAACAATCCTAGAATGCTGAGGCTTGGTATAATTAAATGATGTAGCATTTTACCTTTGTATTTTAATAATTCCCTAAAGTCTCAGGTCAAATCTATGCAGAAGAATATCAAATACCCTAATGCCGAGAATATTTACTGTCGCATCCACCTGGTTTGGAAATGGGCTCTTCATTAGGAGAAGTAATTAGTGCATTCTTGTACAATAGCAAATACTTAGTAAGATAACTATCATGTAGCAAGACAGAATAAAAATCAATGTAATCAGAGCAGACAAATGCTTCTAATAATACCTAAAAACCCTCAAGCCCTAGGTGTTCTCTTCAGTGATTTTTTAATTTTTTTGCTAAAATATTCTCTACTTCTGACACCAAATAGTTCTCTAATGTAAGGTCTTTAACTTTCAATATATTAATCTGATCATGAGAACACCCAGCTCTGTCTGTGTATTCTTAAGGAGCTGATGAAAATTTCCTTTAAGATCTTCAGCATATACATGGCTGCTATTGTCTGACATTGGCATCCCACAATTAAGCTGGCAGAAAGGTATAGCACTGCTCTGATCTTGCCCATTTCTCTCTGAAACCTTAAATATTGAGCCTATAATTTGTACCTATATGTGCCATTCCCCCACTTTTATGAAGATAAGGCTATAAATTGCAGCTTCCTATTTTTACAGCAAATGGGAACACTCCTACTCCTACCAAAGTGTGCCAATCTCTGGGAAATTTTAGAGGTGGTAATAATAACTAACTCTCTTCTATTATAATGCTTACTGTTTTATAGGTACTGATCCTGTTCTGAGTTCTCTACATTTTGTTAGTTCATTTAATCCTCACAATGATCCCGTGAAGTTATTATACCCATTTTACAAATTTAGCAACAGAGACATAGAAAGGATGACTTACCCATGGGCACATCTAGATTCTTAATGGGCAGAATTGCCAGAATTTGACCCTAGAAATCTGGTTCCATACCCTTCCACTTTTTACTGTTTGGCTCTTAGCTAGCTGGGTAAACTTGAGCAGTTTAAAACTACTCAACAACTCAGTATCCTTGTATCTTTGTCCACAAATTAAAAAATAAAATAAAAAGAGACGGAAAAATAAGTTCTACCTCATAGGATTGTGGTGAGAATTAAATGGTACAATGTATGTAAAGTGCTTAACTCAGTGACTGATATATAGCAAAGTATTTATGTTAGCTATTCTTTTTCTTATTATCATTATTATGTGGTCAATAAAAGTCAGATGAGAAAATTAATTCATAAGGAGGCATAACTCAGAATCACTAAGTTGATTATTCAAAGGTGCATTTTTTTTTTTCTGTTGAGAAGCTCATTTAGAAAGACTGGATCTAGTAGTTTAGCTTGGATTCTTCCCTTAAAGCTTTATGAGTAGGGATCAGTCTCATGCCTTCTTCATTAGGCTAAAGAAAAAGTTATTATAATAACAAAAGATTAAATTTCTATTAAAGCAATTATACCACCAAATTAGAAATGTAAAAGAACATATAGATGATCCATGGACTATTATAAGTTCTCAAATCTCCCAATATTTCCAAAGCATACACTATAAGAAGAGTAGGAGAGAAACCCCTTTTATCATGTTTCAATACTCATGCCCCGCTTTTCTCCTCATTGCATTATGCGATTGACATTATACCATTATCTCTCATTGTCACCTTCACCTTGTAAGCTTTAGATGCTGCTAATGTTATGGTAATAACTGCTACAGTTTGCAATTTTCAGTTGTATTAGACCTTGATTCACTTTTTTAACTACCTCGTGTAACCATCACTGATTTTTCTTGCAGATAATAGGCACCTTAATGATTTTTATAAATAAATATTGGTATGAAATTATCAGAGCAGGAAAATCAATATTAGAAAATTTCTTATGTGAACAATAACAAAAATGGAATAATATTAAAGTAATGGTAAATATTCAAAATTTAAATGTATTAGTTATTTTGAAACTAGTGTTAGAAATTTCGTGATTTAAAACTTGCTAGAGGGGACAAGATGGCTGACTAGAGACATCGCTTGTCAGACGGTCTGGAGAGAAGATAGAAATTCTGACAAGGGAGAGAGGAGAAGAGATGCAGAGTGGGTGTGGATCATAGAGAGAGGTGCCAGAGCCTGCCGCAGATCTGACAGAGAAAAACTGCCTAGCACAGAAGGTAGAAGATAAAGGAAAAAAGATATTGGCAAGGATCAAACCCGGAGAGGCTCCAAGCCCAGTGAAAGGGTAAGTGGGGATCCCTCTCACAGTTCCACAAGCATTCAGCAGCCAGCAAGCTACTGAGTTTCTTGGAGGCTTTTCCACCCCCATGAACCCAGGCACAAGGTAAACATGGTATAGTGGGGAGAACTTGTGTGATCCTGGAGCTTGGACACTCCATGCAAGGCTCCACTCCAGGGAGAGTGTCACAAGAGACTGGAGAGCCAGCTTTCTTCTATTCAGATGTTTCCTTCTCCACCCCTCCGCCACCCACTGCAACTGGGAAAGCAGTTTGGGCTGAGGATTAGGCAAGTGGCCACCTCTCCACAGTGGGTGCATGGTATAGGCTGAGGCTTCCACAGAAAGTGGGACCTATGCCTTTCCATTTGGGGGCCTGGATGCAGTGGATCCAGGATGCCCAAGTTTGGAACTTCTTCCCTGAAGGCATTTTGTGGAGTCACATGCCAGTGGGTCAGGCAGGCAGGCCAGACTCTGTACCCCCTGGACTGGAGCAGGTTGCTGGAGACACGGGGGAGGTCTGTGAGTTGGACTCAGGTGGTGAGGAAGCCCACATGGACGGAACTGACAGTAGAATCCTGTGGGGTTCTGAGATGTGGTGAGCTAGGAGAGCACCCACGGCCCCGACACCACAGGAAATTCACCCTGTTCGATTAAGGTGGCTTCTATGGCAAGGAAGAGCCCACCCCTGAGAGCCATAGCAGGCTGACCAGGAGCAGTGGCTCCTCCCCCATCCATTCCAACTGGGAGAGCAGTTTGTGCTGAAAATTTTGCAAGCGGCTCCCACTCTTCAGCAGGGATGTACCCAGACCGAGGCATCCACAGAGTGAGGCCCACACCTCTTACTCTGTGGACTTGTAGTGGGACCCAGGATGCCCAATTGGGAGTTCCCTGCCTACCGCTGATTCATGGAGACACATGCTAGTGGGGCAGACACTCAGGCTGGGGGGAGAGGTGAGAGCTGGACAGTCAGATTTTGAATCTCAGATGACCCCGTCTCCACAATCAGACATCCTGGCTGGGTGGGGCCACTGCAGCCCCTGCCTGGTGGCTTTCCTTTGAACCCTGCCAGAAATCTACTTTACTAGCTTTTGTGGAGCCTGAGGGCAAGCCCACCCAACCCAGACCTGCCCAGCCTTATCCCCCCACCCGCCTCTGCTGTGGCAGAGCATAAGGACTCACCTGGAAGTTCCAGGGCCCCACCTACCACCTGGGGCATTTGAGTGCTCCTCCTGAGGGACTAGAGCCAGTCCCAGAAACAACACTGCAGCCTGTTTCTTCTGGCAAACATCACCTACTGACAGGGAAGTCAATTTGCATAGTGCTTTGCAACATTTACTGACTCAGTCATACAGGGTGAGGTCGTTTCTCAGCTACAAGCACCACCTACTGTCTCAGTGATTAAACTGGGCATACCACTGCAATTCACACTGCTAAGAAGACCATAGGGCTGGGGATAGAGAAAGGATTTCAAAGGCCTCCGTCCTCTCTCATCAAAGAGAGACAGGAAATCTGCGACACACATAACTCCATACTGCTACAGCCTACAAACAACTAGCAACTAAGAAAACCATCAAACTAAGGATATCCATATCTAAGGCATCTATCTGGGACCTAGATTGCCATCAAAGCACCCACAAACCAAGCCAAAGGTTCTTAATATATGCTACAAACACCCCCGTACAAGTCAGTGGGGGGGAAAAGCCCTGTCTAAACAAAAGAATATCCAAAATTAAGAAGCAACAACTGCTCCAGATGAGAAGAAATCAGCATAAGAACTCCAGAAGTATGATAAATCAGAACAAAATGTCTCCCCCAAAAGGGAACACCAGTTCTCTAGCAATGGATACTCACCAAAATGAAAATACTGAAATGACAGATAAAGAATTCCAAATATGGATTATAAGGAAGCTCAATGAAATCCAAGAGAAAATGGAAAACCAACTCAAAGAAACCAGAAAATCAATTCAGGAAATGAATGAAAAAATTCACTAAAGAGATCAACATATTAAATAAAAAGTGAATAGAACTTCTGGAAATGAAAAATTCATTTAAAGAAATACAAAATACAGTGGAAAGTTTTAAGAATAGACTAGACCAGACAGAAGAAAGAATCTCAGAGCTTGAAGACAACTCTTTAAATGTAAATCAGTCACTCAAAAATAATGAACAGAGAATTAAGAGGGATGAACAAAGCCTATGAAATATATGGGATTATGTAAAATAGCCAAATATAAGAATCATAGGCATCTCTGAGGGTGAAGAAGAAAACGTACAGGAGCTGATAACTCCATTAAAAAGTGGGCAAAAGACATAAACAGAAGCTTCTCAAAAGAAGATAGAAAATGGCCAGTGAACATATGAAAAAATGCTCAACATCACTTATCAGGGGGATGGAAATTAAAACCACAATGAGATATTGCCTAACCCTCAATGAGAATGGCCCCTATTAAAAAGTCCAAAAACATTAGATACTGGTGTGGATGCAGAGAGAAAGGAAGGCTTACACACTGTTGGTGGGACTGCAAATTAGTACAAACCTCTATGGAAAACAGTATGGGGAGTCCTCAAAGATCTAAAAGTTGACCTACCATTTGGTCCAGCAATGCCACTACTGGGCATTTAACCAAAGGGAAAGAAGTCATTTTATCAAAAAGACACCTGCACTCGAATGTTTATTGCAGCACAATTCACAATTGCAAAGATATGGAAGCAGCACAAATGCCCATCAATTCATGAGCAGATTAACAAAATGTGGTATATGTACACCATGGAGTACTACTCAGCCATAAAGAAGGATGACTTAATGCCTTTTGCGACAGTTTGGATGGAGACCATTATCTTAAGTAAAGTATCTAAGGAATGGAAAAATAGATACCATATGTACTCACTGTTAAATTGGAGCTAACTGATGAGCACCCATGTGCATAGAGGGAAGTAAAACTCAATGGAAATCAACTGGGGGGCGGGGGGGGCGGAGGGAGGAGAGAACAGGTGAAAACCTAACAAACAGGTATAATGAACAATATCTGGGTGACGGGCACTCTTATAACCATGACTCCAGCATTACAAAAGCATCCATGTAACCAAAAATATTTGTACCCCATAATACTTTGAAATAAAAAGAAAACTTACTAGTTCATAGTTCTTTTAAAATTTTGCTATACTTCAAAAAAAATTGTAGCCCCCTCTTTTTTACAATTAAAAATAATAGTACATCTGGGATTACCACAGAACTTGTTTTTAGAATGCCTTCCTGTATTTCACACAAACCATCCCTTGTAATTGGAGATTATATAATATCAGATTGTGGAAGGGAATGTATCACACGGCCACTGAAAGACTGGAGCATTTTGTTTTTGTCTGTTTTGGTTAAATGTGCACTAAAGATTCATCAGGTGTTAGGAACAGGAAGTGGCACAGCAGACTGTGAAATACAATATCTTTTCTCAAACCTTTTCCTCAGTCCATGTCTACTACCAATCGAAATCCTACAGTCCACCTCCTCTAGGATATTTAATCTTTACTAAATACCTATTGGCAAAGTTCCTCCATTTCTCATTTCCCCTTCCCCTTCTCTGGCACACCTTTCATTCATTTGATGAATATATGCTGCGCACCAAGTGTGCCCAGGCACTGGGTACAGTGATGAACGGGATGTGGTCCTACCCTCAGAGAACTTAAAATATGGTAACTTGTCACTGATTACCTTATATCATTAGTTATTTTTCATGTGCCTATGTCTTATACAGAGCAAAGGCTACCATTTAGAATTATTTTACTTCCTGTATACCTTTCACCTAGCAAGCTCTTGAGGCACATGTAGTTGAACGAATGAAGGAGCTCACCATCCAGGGAGAAGAACAGTGCTTAGGCAGTGTTTACCACTCCTGAACTAGAATTAGCACATGTGGGGCTTAGGTTAGACATTGTCACGTGCCCTTGGGCCATTTTCTTAGTTCAGACAGTGGATGACTTTAAAATAAGATGAAATATATTGTTTTTCCACACACCACAAAGAACTCTTCGAAGGAAACTCCAGCCTTGGTTCATCTTTGTTCATCTGGGTTATGACTCTGTGAAAGTAAGAGTAACAACAGAGTTGAACAGACTTTCAAATGTTACAAGGCAACATGCAGTGGGCTGGAGTTTTGAGACAGAATTAAGGGTACCTCTCATGAGAATTTACATCCTTAGAAGATTGAGGAAATATGCATAAGAAATCATCTTTAAAATATAAAATTTTATGAAAATACTAGAATTAGTGGATGTTAAGAATCCTGCTGGCCTGTGCTTGCAAGAATATCCAGCTCCCAAGGAGCCTGCCTGGCACCATTTGACCCAGTCTCCTTGCTCCAGTTAACCCAGAAGACAACACAGCATAGGCTGGAGGCAATGATAGACCGGACTCTGTAGCTCCAGGGAAGCCCAGCCTGTGTGTTGGCTTATTTTCACTGGTTTGCTCAGAGGGAAGTTTCAGAAGGCATTTTGGGGGCAGGGAGCTACATTGCAGCCCTTTGGCTTTCATTTAAATGACTATGATTCCAATTTATGACAGACAATCTATCAAGATCTTTCTTTTAAAATAAACCTAAGTGACCTATAAAGAAGTGGTGTCAGAGGTGGGACAGTTCTTAAAACTGGAATTTCTAGACATTTGAACATTATTCCCAAGGTAGCCTGGAGCAGGAAAGGTTGGAGAAAGGGGAGGCAGGAAGAAGGGAAGAGTTGGGTGTTAATCTTTTTTTCCCAAGGAAGACATAGTTTTATCAAGAGCCATTCATGGACAAACCAAGACCAAAGCCAGTGACTTCTCTGAATGGTATGATTATTTCTTCCTCTGTCTTCCTCTATGGAGAAGAAACAGGAGAGAGAGAGGAAGGGAGAGAAAAGCGTGCAGTCTCTGACACTGCTTTAGTGTTGTCAAGAATGCAGCCTTCCTGCATGCCCACTGCATGTATACACATACACAGATGTGTGCACACACACATTTACATACCTGCAAGCAAATGTGCACCTACACATATACAGAGACACACAGGCACATATGTGAATACAAATATATTCACACCTCCACGTACGTGTAAGCATACATGCACCTATGTTATGCACACACACATACAGTTGACAGATCAGGTCTCAGTGTTCCTGGGCTCTTAAACCCATGAGCAGGCAGTAGGAGTTTTCCTAGAAACCTAAGCCAGAAGCTCTCAGCAGCCTCATCTGGGTGAGGGTGGAAATACTGTGTTCCCACAGGCCCTTCCCACTGTCTTTTCTGTTCTTAGAAAATGCTGTGTTGGTATCATTGTAATATAAAAGATGGTATTTTCTGCAGGCCCTCTCTCAGCTTCCAATTTTGCTTAGATTCTTAACTGACACCTTTTTCTCATATCATCTTAGCTACTTTATTGAAGCGAATGTATGGTACATGTATATGTGTTGTGACTGTCTTCCTCATTTGTAATTTGCAATGATAACAGTCTGTACTGATAAACTGTATTTCTCCCTAACTCCTAAAGTGGAGCTGGAGTCTGAACGAGAGGTGCTAGAGATGGGCAGCTCCAACTAACTGAGGATTCTCCCCAAACCCCTTGCATGGGAGAAAGAGAGAAGGAAGAAGGAAGGAAGGGAGAAAATAAGGAGGCAAGAGAGGGGAGGAAGAGGGGTTTTGGAGGGAGAAGAGGGAGAAACGAAAGAAGTGAGGAAAAACCAGGGGAAAAATGGAGAAAGAGAACAAAGCAAATGTTCGTGGCCCTCCACTCTACCGTTCTCTCCCCTTGGAGGTTTTGGCGGGAGGAGGTTAGGAAGTGGGGAGCAATCAGTACTGCTTCCCACCTCCTCCCCTTCCTCTGATCAAATGCATCGAAGGGGAGAGGACGGCCAAGGGAACCCGCCTTTACGCCCGCGCCCTAAATAGTAGTGGCCACCTTTCACGGCTAACTCATGGTGTGCAAGATACCTGGTTAGGGAATTGAAATTATTTTTCTCCAATCTTCCCCGCAAGCCTGCACAAGGAGAATATTATTATCCATGTTTTATATATGAGGAAACTGAGGCTTAGAGAAGGTTAGTGATTTGTTCCTTAGCTGTTATATAGGTAAGGTTTTCTATTTTATTCTTTTATTTAGAAGATTCGACTTAAGTAGTAATAGAAAATAGAAATGAATAATAATTTGTTTTACCTGCAAAGTAAAACGGAAGTGTTTTATTTAGTGGAGGACTTCTATGAAAGCACATACTGCCCCAGATGAAGAAAAAAGAGGAGAAATGATTTACAGACCCTAGACTTCTGCCCATTGTGGCAGCCAGAGACCAAGATGTAGGGGCACAGTCAGTTCTGTCAAAGAAACGCCTCTTTTGTTTGTTTATCCAATCAGGTTTCTGATTATTAACTTCTTTGAAGGAAAGAATTTGCAGCAAAAATGCTTGATAACTCTAGTCTTAGAATATTTTCCATACTCTGTGAAGATGTAGAATGGGAAGAACAAACTGAAACGCCTCAAACAAGAGGGGCTGCTAGATCTTTCTGTGATTCCCCGGAAGATGGTGGTGGACTTCTTTTCTTCTTTGTTATCCTGGTATGTCAGGAGTTCATCTAAGGTTTGTTACTGACATTTTACCTCTTTTCTGTACGTTGCAGAAACGTATTTGTGAAAGGGAATGTCTTTTAAGTATTCCTAATTGATAGCATGGAGGGCCAAGTTACAGATGTTCTTTATTAGGAATTCCTTTTCTTCTGGAAAATGTAGACCTCTTTTCCCTATCCCCTTACCAACAGTGATCGGAGGATGATTGAGTGGTCTCTTGTGGAAATATGTATTTACCTATGTAAAGATCAGTTTCAACTCAGCACATTCTTCTTTAACCGGTGAACTAACCTGTAACCTCTAAGGGGTGTTGACGGCTCTTCAGATCGTAACTCTGTGTGTGTGTGTGTGTGCGCGCGCACACACACACGGACATGCACTCACACTCACATGTATTTTTTTTAAACAATCCAGCTGCTAACTTAGAGAAGAGCTTTTTAAGCTACTTTGTAGATTTTTATTTCCTTAAGAATAAATAATAATCTTGGCCATTTGAATCACCCATCCCCTCCAAAAATTCAGCACATAGGCACATACCTGAATGTGCAAGGTGAACTCAGTACAAGGGTGACAGAGTTGAGCAGATGAAAGAACAAGTGCATGTTGTGAAAACGCCATTGATTTCCCTGACACTAATTGCATCCAAAAATAACGATGCGATCTCAAAGGGTGTTTGTATGTGGTTGTTGTCTGAGTATAGCTACAGGAACCCGAGATAGAGAGCAGTTTCCTGATTGGAACAGAACCTCTGCTTTTTGAAGTCTTATAATGTTTCTTTCTCTATGACTTTTCCATTTGGTCCTCCAGAAAAGCCTGTTGAGTTTTGTCTGACGAGTTTTTTATGTTTTATGGAAAGGAGGCATTCTGATGTCAGAAAGTTTGCTTATTGTTAGTTGAATTCATTTTCCAGCCTGCAAAATGTTAATCCATACATCACTCCGAAGTGAAGGACGGAGTGTAAGTGAGAACAAACTGGATCAAGTAATTCTTTCCTCATGTGGCTTTTACCTTGGGCAGATGTGCATACTTGGTGATGTAACATAATTGACACGTTCCTCCCTCAAATGTGGGTTTCATACATTTCTCCATGATCAAAAAGAAAAGAATTCTATCTTGAAGTTACAGATGAAGCATTTATTTTACCATCCTTTTAAAGCCAAGAGTATCTGAAGTTTTAGATGAAGAATAAGCCAATACTTGATGCTCCTTCCTCCCTCCCTTTTTTCCTTTCCGAAATATCAACAGCTCTAGACGCCGGGGAGATTATAGATATAAATAAGACCCTCCCTTGGAATTTACAATCTGTGTAATTTTGATCCAATCTGATTATAAGCCTTAGTAGCCATGCCAATTCCAAATAGTTATGCCTGCCCCATCTTTGAGACAGGATGGGAAGTTTCAGGAACAGACAGCAAATGTCTATCACATCTACTGGTGCTTGTTCATCCCCAAGGCTTACCGTCACGCTCTCTGAAAGTCCCTGTTCCCAGGGACTGACTATGGTAGTTGTAGGATTTTCAGGCATGTTATTAGTCTCTTGACTGGGTGTGTGTGTATAGCACATAACATGGCTGTAAGTCCTATGCGCCGTGGGAATCATGGTGCCCGTGTGTTCCACCAAGGTGCAGTGGGCACCAGGAGGCAGGAGATGTGGGTTCTAAACTTGGCTTTTCCACCAACATGTTGGGTCTCATAACTTCTGAGGTTTAGAGGTGTCAGATTTGTAAGTAGCTTAAATTTGATTATCATAATAATTCTTCTAAACCCTATGTATCTTGGGTTCTAAACTCTATGTATATCTAGGCAAAATATGGTCAACAGAACATATAACAGCATGATAACCACTAAACCTCATCCTACCTCTAAGACTGAATTTTGAGCCCATCTTTTTGCTTAAGAATATTTCTTTAAAAACCAGCATAAGATTTTAGACAATTTCATATGAGTCGGGATATACATGGAATGTGGATTGTGATTACTACACCATTTGATCATGAATTCACTTTTCATCTGCAAGTTAAAGTACAGTTATTTTTGGAGGCTTTTACCTTAAAAACTGTAGAAAGCCTGTGCTCAAAGTTAGCAAACTCTAATTATTACATTGGACCTAGAATCTCTGATCTTGTCTCCCAAAAGACAACATTTATGCTACTTAGTTTGAGTTTCTTCCTCCTTCCCTCTCTTATTTCTTCTCTATGTCTGCCTTTAATCCACTTAAATTAATAACTTGGTGTACAATTACCAATCTTTAGCTCTCATGCAGGAGATGGTCAGGTCTAGTTGCTGACTTTTGCAGCCTGATGAATTTGGAAAGTTTTCATTCATTCATTCATTCCCCAAACATTTGCTAAGTGACTCTTATTTCCTGGAAATAATATTTCCTGGGAAATGTTAATTAATGAGCCATAGTCCTTGCTCTTAACTTATTTTATGATGGAAAAGGTAAACATAAGCAAGTAATTATGTTACAGTGCATAGTAACCATTATGAAGAAAATAACATGGGTGTGAGGCCCCTAAATCCCTTAGTTGGGTGAAGAAAAATGACCACTTATAAGAGCAAAGTTGCAAATTTCGGGCTAGATGCAAAATTAGGGCTGAGTTCAGCTTGCTTGTTAGCCATTTCGTCAGTATCTTAAGGACTGATTTTAGGTTTGACTCGCTCTTTTATATAATGTTTTCTTTTCTGCCCACCATTAAAAAATTAATCTAACCTCAGCTTTTCTAATTTAACCTAACTGATGTCATTTTTTTAAAAAGTCTTCTTTAGCTTCTTTGTGACTGCTTTAGTCTTTGCCCAGAGAGTGGTTTCCTAATTGAATAACCTGGGCAGATAATTCCAAATTTAAAAGAAATTCAACCAAATACATGATTCACAGTGCAAACACCGATAACACCTTTCAGCAACACAATTTGGTGAAGTTGTGTCTGTTTAAAGCTGTCTTTGTGACTTGAGGCTTATTCGAGCTAATAAGCAATAATAATTTTGGGATGCTGAACGTGATTCCCAATTTTGGTAGACTTGCGTCTTTCGTGTGCTTCTATGTATTTAAAGTTCCTGAGCGAGCGTACATAGATGTATTTTGAAACAGTTTCCTAGATAATTGTCTCAATTCCAACTCAATATTTATATCTGTTATAAAGTATATGCACTTAGAAAAATGTTTTGGCAACAGTTAATGTTTTCATTGACTGTAAATCATTTCTAATATTTAGGTGGAGTTTTGCTAAATTTGAAATGCCAAAATGGATCTACTCTATGCTCTGTGACTTGTTAGTATAGAGTTTACTCTGAAAAGAAGACTGATACTACTTAAATGTCATTTTGGTTTACATTTTAAATATTTCATTCACTCTCTGTTTTTCTAGGGCGATCATTTGAAAATGCCGTACTATTACTTTCAAGTTAAATGTGGTTATTTTCTGGATTAGTGCTTAAGTAATGTATAATCATAACCAACTTTCTTTTTGTAAATGAGGTTAACGAGTGTCTCTGTCAAAAATAGCCAGTTTATGACCTTCTAATTCATTTATTTTGGATATAATTTTCAAATCAGTGTTCTACTTTTTTCTTCAAGTAACAAAAGGGTTTCTGAAGGCGTTTCTGGCATATTATATATGATGGGGAGAGGTTGTAGAGTTCTCCCCCCTGCACATTACAGCATCCACCCAAAGAGCTATAAAGAAGGCTCTGTTGTACAATTAATGTCTTGGTCTTAAATCCAGACTTTCCTCTCAATATATGCTTATGGATGTTTTAACTCATTTTTTGTTTGTTTCTACTTTGTCATCTGCTCCCATTCCTTTATATTACTTTCATTTCCAGCTAAATTGTTAAACTCCAGATACATAGAGAATATTACCTGGGAAAACATATATTTATTTATATCATATCTAGTTCTGGAAATAGTAGTGATATATAAGGTAACTTCTCAGTGCTTCTCATGTCACAATTTAACTAGCTTTGACTTTGGGATTTAGCAACCTACTTTGGATAATCCATTTCACAATTTTGTGCTTCAATGTTATCATATAGCTAATCAATTAATAGTAATTACTCCTGCCTAATTCACAAGAATTCTGAAAGGATATATGATAATATAATATTTTGCCATGGAATTTGTCTCTGATAAGGAAGTAGTCATGAGAACACCTATTCAAGGGGGAATAGAATTCTATAGACCTAACTTATAAGTAACTGATGTTTGTTGAATTGTAGTGAGTTCACAGACAGCTTTATGTCCCAGAGGACATGGGGGGAAAGCTCTACAGCCAAAGCAGCATTAGACCTCTCCTCTATTTTAGGTATTGTGCAAGGAAGCAACCATAACAAATTGAACAGGTGTTTCTGGGAAAATAAATCAGAAAAGAGTCCAGTGGCTGGGGGGTCAGAGGGAGATAAAATTTAACTAATACTACTCTATACAGGCATATATCTCTGGTGGCTTCTAGTAACATGTAAAATTTATAAAATTAACTTGAAGTTTATTGAACACCATTTTGCTTCAAGTTGCTTCACTGAAGTAATCAAACTCGAAGCATTTCTTGACACAATAATCATAACTTCAATTTATATAGGGTGTTTTTCACTTTTAATGTCAATTCATCATCTAAGAAGTATCTCAAGGCTAATATTAGTCCATTTTACCACTGAGGAAAATAAGATTTTTGTGGTAGTAAAGTCATTAACACAAAACTAGGAATAGATTACGTGTAGAATTATCGAACCAAGATTCAAAGATCTGAAACTATGAATTAATTGTCAAAAGGACAATTTTAGTAGGATCAAATGGGTTCACAAATATAATTGATGTGATGCAGGTAGAGGCTGTGCTGGTTTGGCCTGAGATGGTTTACGTCTAGGAGACTGCAAGTGTGTTCTGGGCAGCAGTGGCTGAGGGCTCACTAGAAATCATCTCAGAACCCACCTCAGGCTTATTGAATTAGAATTTGATAACTGGTTTTAACCAGTTTCCCCAAATGGTTCACATGCAATTTAAAGTTTGAGAGGTGTCAGTTTGGTTAAATGTAAGCTTAATTTTAGTCAATGGTGTGTCATGTCTGCCAACAAAAATTCCATGAGCATAACCTGAGTTAAGAATCACATGGTATCCAGAGGGAGATGGTAACTGAACTTCCTGTCCTGCTCACTTTGTTCAGCTGTGGGCACTATGAACTGTAGGAGTGTGCATCAGGGACACCGACTAGGGTGGTGATGCAGCTAAAGCCAATTGCCTAGAAGGAATAATTGAAGAAACTGGAAACATTTGACCTGGAAAAGAGAAAACAGGGGAGCTGTGAAAGCTGTGTGCAAGTGTTCCAAGGGTTGTCCCCTGCAAGAGGGGTGAGTAGGAGGCAGAGTAAAAGCGCTTGATAGGGATAATACATAGGGAGATGTGTCTTTGCTTAATGTAAAGATGAACTTTGAAACAACTACCTGTGTCCTAAAATGGATCTTCTTTTCACGCTAAATAGAGAATTAAATTGTTGGAGGTTTTCAGGTAGAAACTAGAAAACCACTGATTGGAATAAGTCTTTCTGCTGAATGCTGTCCAAGCACTTTGTCACAATTGTGTTGTGTAATTATAGACATGTATCACTTAACGAGGGGATATCTACTGAGAAATGCATCATTAGGTGATTTCATCATTGTGCAAACATAATATAGTTACACAAACCTAGATGGTATAGCCTACTACACACCTAGGCTATTGCTTCTACGCTACAAACCTGCATAGCATGTTACTATACTGAATACTGTAGGCATTTAAAACATAATGGTAAGTATTTGTATATTCAAATAAATCTCAACATCCCTTCATGATAAAAACTCTCAACAAATTAGGTATAAAAGAAATGTACCTCAACATAATAAAGGCTGTGTGTGATAAACCTACAGCTAACATTGTACTGAATGAGGAAAAGCTGCAAGCCTTACCACTGAGAGCTAGAGTAAGACAAGGATGCCCACTTTTGCCACTCTTATTCAACATAGTACTGAAAGTCCTAGCCAGAGCCATTAGGCAAGAGAAAGAAAAGGTACCCAAATTGGAAAAGAGGAAATCAAATTTTTCCTTTTTGCAGGTGATCTTATATGTAGAAAAACCTAAAGGCTCCACCAAAAAACTCTTAGAACTGATTGAATTCAGTAAAGTTGCAGGATACAAAATCAACAAAAACAAAAATCAGTTGCATTTCTATATACCAGTAACAAACTAGCTGAAAAAGAAATAAAGAAAGCAATCCCATTTATAATAGCTACAAAAAAAAAAATACCTAGGAATAAATTTAACTAAGGAGGTGAAAGACCTCTACAATGAAAACTACAAAACATTAATGATAGAAATTGAAGAGGACATACAAAAAATGGAAAGACGTCCCATGCTCATGGATTGGAAGAATTAATATTGTTAAAATGACCATATTACCTAAAATAATGTACAGATTCAATGTATTCCCTGTAAAAATATTAATACCAATGACATTCATCACAGAAATAGAAATAAAAGTCTAAAATCTATACGGAACCACAAAAGACCTTGAATAGCCAGAGCAATCCTGAGCAAAAAGAACAAAGCTGGCGATATCACACTACCTGCCTTCAAAATATACTACAAATCTGTAGTAACCAAAGCAGCATGGTATTGGTATATAAACAGACATATAGACCAATAGAACAGAATGGAGAACCCAGACATAAATTCACCTCTTTGCAGACAACTGATTTTTGACAAAGGTGCCAAGAACATACATTGGAGAAAGGGCACCCTCTTCAATAAATGGTGCTGGAAAAACTGGATATCTGTATGCAGAAGAATGAAATTAAACCCCTATCTCTTACCATATAAAAAAATAACCTCAAAATAGATTAAAAACATAAATGTAAGATCCAAAACTATACTACTACTTGAAGAAAACATAGGGAAAATGCTTCAGGACAGTGGTGTAGGCAGAGATTTTATGGCTAAGATTTCAAAAGCACAGGCAACAAAAGCAAAAATGGACAAATGGGACTATGTCAGACTAAAAAGCTTCTACACAGCAAAAGAAACAATCAACAGAGTGAGGAGACAACCTAGAATAGGAGAAACCATTTGCAAACTATTCATCCAGCAATGGACTAATATCCAGAAAATACAAGGAGCTCAAATAATTTGACAACAAAAAGCCAAATCCAATTAAAAAATGGACAAAGGAACTGAATAGAAATTTCTCAAAAGAATACATAGAAATGGCCAACAAGTATATAAAAAAAGTTTGACATCACTAATCACCAGTGAAATGCAAATCAAAACCACAATGAGATATTATCTCACCCCAGTTAGAATGTCTATTATCAAAAAGACAAAAATAACAGATGCTGGCAAGAATGTGGAGAAAAGGGCACTCTTATACACTGTTGGTGGCAATGTAAATGAGTACAGCCATTATGGAAAATAGTATGGTGATTTCCCTAAAAATAGGATTGCCATACTATCTAGCAATTTCACTACTGAGTATTTATCCAAAAAGGAAATCAGTATATCTAAGCAATATCTGCACCCCCATGTTCATTGCAGTGCTATTCACAATAGCTAAGATATGTAATCAACCTAAATGTTCATTAACATATGAATAGATAAAATATGGCATTATGCACAATGAACTACTATTCAGCCATAAAAAAGAATGAAATCCTGTCATTCATGGCAACATGGATGAGCCTGGGGAATGTTGTGTTAAGCGAAATAAGTCAGGCAGAAAGATAAATACTACATGTTATCAGTCATGGGAGCTAAAAAAAGTTTTGAGCTCACAGAGGTGAGAGTAGAAATGTGGATATTAGAGGCTGGGAAGGATAGGGAGAAGAGGATGGGAAGAGATTGGTTAATGGATACAAAATTACAGCTAGACAGCAAGAATGAATGCTGGTGTTCTATAGTACTGTAGGGTGAATATGGTTAATTATAATTTGTTGTACATTTTCAAAAAGCTACAGGACAGGATTTTGAATATCCAAACCATAAAGACATGATAAATGTTTGAAATGATGGATATATTAATTACTCAGATTTGATTATTATACATTGCATACACATATTGAAATATCACTCTGTATCCACAAATATGTGTAATTATTACATGTCAACTAAAAATAAAGGGGGAAAACAAATACATAAAAGGTATAGTAAAAATAATAATCTTGTGGGACCACTGTCATGTATGTGGTCTCTAGTTGACCAAAATGGTGTTGCACATGACTGTATTTCCATAATATAAAAAATTATTCTTTGTTCCATCTGGGCACAGGACTGTGTCTATTTTATTCACTGACTGTTGTATCCCCAGTTTATAGCACACTGTCTGACAGCAAAATGGTTTTTCGTTTTTTGTGGGGTTTTTTTTTTGGCATTACAAAGAAAGGAAAGAGTAGATGGGAGAGGAGATTGAATTCATTAGTATATTTAATTAATATTTACTGATAGCCTTTGATATGCAGGCACTCTGTTAGGCATTAGAGAGACATAAGTGAACAAAGCAGATTAATATCCCATCCCTAAAATTTAATTTTTCCGTGAGTTAAGCAGCTCTAAGAACCTATAAGTAGTCCATACAGAAGGACAGCAAAGAACACGAATCAAATGTCTTTCTACTGGAGTGATGTGTCTCTGAAGAAGTTAACACCTTACAAACACCTCAAGGACCAACCAGACCAACATGAAGCTTGTAGAAGTTGAGATAAACTGGAGATCTCATGTCTTTATTTTAAAATTACCTTGAATGTCAAGGTAAAACTCTTCATGTGCTGTAAGGCTGGTGAAAGGCTGAGACAGATTATTACAACTTTGGTGACTGCAAGACCCCAAATGGGAACAGCATGAGGTAAGGCAGCATATACAGCTGTATTACCAGAGAATTTGTGAGCCTATTCTCTGATTTCATTGTCAGCATTTGATTTTGTGATTTCCTTTAATTCCAGCATGGTATTTTGGGTAATATTTTAGTATTCGATATTAGAACTATTTTTGACCTAAAAACGTTTCCCGAAGTATGTTATTTTACCTGAGTTCCTATGCTCTTTGAACCTTATTCCATCCAGGTGCCAACATTTTTTTCTCATCACCATGCATCTTTGACTTTATAATGTAAGTCAGTGAGAAAACGGTATTCATTTAACAGAAAATTGCTTTCCACAATCTTTTCTGGAATCTCTTTTGTCTGTTACCCGGGCGATATCTATATTATTACTTTGTCCTCAAAAGCTTTTACCAATTTGGCAACACAGAATGACTAAATCTCTTTTCCTTTATCTGGCTTTTCATTAGGAGGGAAACTCCCAAAATTCATTTCTACCAGCCTTTTCTTCAGTGCTAAATGTTGTATGTCTCAAGTCTATTTATAATAAATATCCTCATTATGACTAAGGTCATTTTAGTTCTTTTATTAATTCAGTTTCTAATGAAAGCAACGCCAAATGACCGAGTGGACGAAGCTCCCTCTCCACTCCCCCCACCCCCAGGAAAGCTTTCCCATCAAATGTCTCCTAATTACCCTCAATGAATCAGCTTCATGCTCAGGCTTATCTCTGGCACCTTCCCCGGCTTTCTGCTGATAGCCAATAACATGCACTCCAAGCATGAAGGGGATAAAAATGGTGTGACTCTTAGAAAACCAGCCTTAGAGTGGAGTTAGGGAGTTGTTTAGATTCTTTACTTCACGGTTCCGACGTGATTTATTTTAACCAATTTGCCTTCAGACATGGTTTGCTATCGTTGCTTCAAATGTGTAACTTCGGGTCCTGCAGGGACGCTTGTACTCCTTCCTCCAATTGTTTCTGCTGCCTTACACATGGGGTCTATGTTAGGACATCTTGTATTAATCAGCCTTCGGTGGTAACTTTAGGCAAGTAATATAAGCACTTTCTCTGACCATCTGTAAAATTAAGTCGTAACTACAAAGCATCTGACACATTTCTTATGAAAGCACCATCCAGCCACCCTGCCTGGCTCAGGGCTGTGGAGAACAGCATGCTTGCGTCCAAATCCTCCGCCATGTGTTTTCTTTTCTGTCCCCGTGCCCCCTGCCTTCCTTACCACCCCTACATCTTCTCCGTCTCTCCTTAAACAGTTCTCCTCCACCCTCACCCCAGGCCTGACCCTACTCCACACCTGCTCTGGCCCCATTTAATACAGGATGTTTTAATATACTATGCACATGGAAGAAAAAGGAAATTGAAGTTGCCAGCCATGAACTTTTTTTCTTTTCTTCCCTTTTAAGTGGAGGAAGAGTAGAGCCAACAGCAAAGAGGCTATTTTCTTTGCGGCAGCAGAAAAGTGGTAGGGGGTTAAGGAAGGAACACTTAAGAAATTAGAGCTTCCAGCAGATACATGGTGTTTGATCTTTTAATGGTATTGTCGCTGGACCTAGTATATTTTTTATCCTGGGAGATGGTGAGAAATCCTAGCTTTGGAGGTGGGAAATGTGTTAGTTTGTTTCTATGTTGTGTTGTGACACAGAGAAGACCACAGAGACTAAAAGCTGTGGAACTGTCAAAGGAAATAGACGTAGGGACTCGGTGATAGGGAGTGAATGAGACACACAGACACGTATTATATAAGGACATACTAGTGACACCCTGAAGACGGGAGAGGCAAACAGGCCTGATGCTGGAGGGAGAAGGACGACGAAATGACCTCCATGCTTCAGCCTCCGTGTGCTGTACTGACTGAACAACTCACAGTCAACTTAAGATGTCACCTCCTTGGCGTCACCATGGACAGAGAACTCAGGCAAACCCCACGTGTTCCAGGTGGTCCTTGCTTTGTATGTCTGACTCCAGCCCTTCTCTGTGGGCATTCCTAACAAGGGTGAATGTACTCTCCTGTGCCTCAGCTGACAAGGCAGCATTTCTGATTCCCCTCCAGTGACAAGTCCTAGGAGCCGCCTGTTCTATATCTACAGTGTTGCCACCATGTTTCCCAGTAGCATTTGGGTATTAATTTGAAAATCTAAGGGCATTTTGCCCTCACTCAAGCTAATTGGACTATATGGAAAATTGTGTGGGTATAGTGGGGGCAGAATGCCAAAGAACAGACATAAAGAAAATGTTCTAAATTCCGGAGATATATTAGAAAAGTTCACGTCCGAAAGTGGAGTAACAAGGAATTTTATCTTTTAACTCTTCCTTCTTCTTTGTAGCATTTAATTTTTATTTGATTTTCAAATTCAAAAAGAATAATTTTTAGTGTATTTTTGCAAAACTACCAATGAGAGCTAGCATAAGCATGGAGCTAAAAACAAATGATGTTGTTGTGTAGGAAAAAAAAAGTGGTATCTTTTCCTCACTCATTCCATGCTGCCAGGTGTCACCTTCTCCCCACATCTCCTCAGGAGCCTGGAGGATTTGACGTAGAAAGGCTCCAAGTTCAGAGAAACTGAGCACAAGAGAAAGTGGGGTTGAACTGAAACCAGGGAATCAAATAAAAATCTGGGATTCCTAGCACCGGTATATTCCCTTCAGAGAATTCTTTTCTGGAGAAACTGAATAGTCATAGAGAAAAGAGCTACAGACATTAATAGTGGGAGAATATCCAACAATACACCTGGCTCACCACCCAATTATGCTACAGTGAAACTTGTTAATTAACAAGATCCATCTATGTCCATAGAAAGTCTAATTAGCCATTTAGTGACACACAGTAACATATTAAAAAATAACCATGGATCACCAGATATTTGAGGAAGTCCTCTCATATGAAATCGACTAAAATGGAAAAATAAACAGATACATGAATTACAAGGAAAAAGAGACAATGCACAAGGTCAAAGAAGTCATCAAATAGTTATGATCAGAAAGAAAAGATATTTTATCTTTGAAACAAGAGCTAGATGCTATAATAAAAGAACAATCAAGATCATTAAGAAAATTTAATAGTAGGATTGGAAAACGAAGCTGAGGAACCCTCCTAGAAAGTAGAACAAAAGGATGAAACATAGACAATAGTAGAGAAAAGTGAAGGTTATTAGGAGTTCATGCTAAGATGTGCAACCTCCAAGGGATTAGGAATTTCAAAGGGAGTAAAAGAGAAAGGGTTCCCAGTGCAATTAAGGTATATCCTTTTAAGATCACCAAGAATAAAGATTCCTAAAATTTCTGGAGAGGAAAAAAACAAAAAACAGATTGCATAAAAGGGTAATCAGGAATAAAAATGATGTTGGACTTCTCAACAGCAACACCGGAAACTAGAAGCCAATGGTGAAATGCCTTCAAAAGTATGTGGAAGTAATTTTCAGCATAAAATTTCTTATTTAGCCAAATATTAATCAAATATAAGGGTAGACTAAAAACATTATCACACACAAGGAGTCAAAATGTTTCTTCTCATGCATCCATTCTCAGGATTTACTGGAGTATATATGCTTTGCCAGATAAAGGATTGTGAATAGAGAGTGGAAGATGTCAGGTCCAGAAAGCAAGGATCCAACGCAGGAGGGTGCAACGGGAATACTAAGAACTGCAGGGAAGAAAAGGCCAGCCTAGCAGCTGAGTATGTGGGCTCAGGAGCAAGTCTTCAAAGGGATGCAGAGAGATAGGCAGAGCCTCTGGGAGGGATAGCTCCAGGGAAAGGAGTGCTCAGCACTGAGCAATGTTTGCTGGGTATTAATAATATAAGCATCAAATTCAATATTACAGTTGACCATTGAACAACACAGGTTTGGATTGCAGGGCCCACTAATATGTGGATTTTTTTTCAATAAATACAGTCATCCCCCCATATGGGAATGTTCTGCATTGGCAACCAAGGGCAGATCAAAATTACTTGCAGGATGTGAAACCTGCATATAAGGACTGACTTTTTATATCTCCGAGTCCCACAGAGTCAACTGTGGGACTTGAGTATGCATGGATTTTGGTGTCTGCTGGCGGTCCCGGAACCAATTCCGCATGGATACTGAGGGATGACTGTAATTTAAGCAAAACTTGTGGCAAAAACTGTATTACGAGTATGAGAGTACATAAGAGGGTGAGGGACATCAGGTAGCTAAATCTTTATCTACTGTGATAGAAGAACACTGATGCTAAAGTTTATTAAGAAATGACATTATAAGCTCATTTTCTAGAATTGTGGGTATCAGCTAAAAGATTTCAACATGGTTGCCTGAAGGGAGCAGTCCTTAGAGTGAGCTGGAGAGATAACACCTTTAGTACATTATAACTTTTAAAATTGTCAACTACATGCGTGAACTATTTTTATGGAATCATTATTTTTCAAAATCAAAAATAACTTTTCTTACATTAAAAATTTGACATAAGTGCAGATTCCTGGCTCTTCCTAGAAAATTAGACCCCCAGGCCCCCTTGGAGCTATATCCAGCAATATGACTTGCCCCATTGAGCTGAAGCACGTGCTCTCCAGCTTGCCATAGTCTCTACCTTGCCCCACTGTCTCCCTGCAGCTGAGACCCAAGTGTTATTGACCATTGTGATTATTCAGTCATTTTACTTTTAGCAGAGTTGAGAAAAAAGGGAAATAATGTTGTGCTCATGCCTCCATCCAAAGTGGGACAATAAAACAGATTCCAAGAGAATTTTGTGCTTCCCCCAGCTTACTGTACTAAGTAACCTTCCCAGCTTCTAAAGCATGTAAATTTTCTGCTTGAAATCCTTGATGATATAGTACAAGCTTTTGTTAGCTCCATTATGAGCACAAAGACCATCCTTTGTACCGTCACCTTTTTATAAGAAGTTTTATAAACTTTGTCACCGTGCAGCTATTTCTTCTCCAGCTTACTGTCTCCAGCGACTTCATCTTTCATTTCTGTGATCACACCCACACCCTCTCGGCCTTCTCCACATTTTCTCTCTTTCCACACAGTGAGGGCCTGATCAGTGAGGAATGACTATCTGTTGATTACTCCGCAGCTCTCGCCCACTTTATTTTGGTCCCTGCATCCTGGCGTACTGCTTCCTTTCAAAATAGCGCCATTATCCTGACGGCTAGTGCTCGGTGGGTGGCTTTCTGTGACTCCAGTGTATTTTTCTGCCGTGGTCGAACACAGCGAATACATTTCCATCCTGTATGTGTGCACTTGGGTTTTTCTTCCTTAAGTGCATTGCCTTCCACTTCCACTTATTTCCATTAAATGTCACATTCCTTACTCAAAAACACGTTTCCAAATTGGTCAAAGTAGGTTTTAATTTTCCTACTGCTGTCAAAGGTGCCGGTTACCTCTCTTCAAATTGTTGTAATTATCACACTTTATAATGATGCTATTTTGTCATTCAAATCATTGGTTCAAAAATGAAATTCTATAGACTCCATGGCCAGTCTCTATAAACATTGGTAAGTGCCCAGCTCAAGATTACCGGTGAGCCTTTGAAAATCATGGTTTAGAAAAAAAAAACTTTCAGTAAAATAGCTACTTAAAGTTACACAGTTGTTTGCCTGAATTAAGTACAATCCGTAATTTATTGATAAGTAAACATGGTTAAGCCAACTCATATAAAAACATGCAGGATGTAAAAATTTATACTGTTTGGTAGTCTCAGAAATACAAATTCCAAACAATCGGAAATAACAAGCTATGATATAATTTTGGGAGAGCAAGAACCAAAAAATACTACCATAATACAAGAGGGAAAGTGGATCAGGAAGAACCCTAAAGGTATTTTACTTTAGAGCCCTGTGTACAAACAGCATGAAAGTGGTAGGATTAATGAAAGATACTTTCGTCAAATTTAGCATAACCTGAGAAACAAACAAACGACCAGTTTTGCATTTCATTTGCTGTCTTGGCAAACATGCTAATATTTGAGTTATTCGTCTCTGTCTTAATATTTGCAACCTAGCCTGTCGCCTGTCATGTAGGAAGAGTTAGAGTATTTTTAAGCAAAGGAAGCGTTTCAGAGGTGGGTAACAGTGATCAGAGTTTGCCAGTTGGGTCCTCCAGGAAGTAGTAGCTGAGGCGAAGTAGGAGGGCAAGAGGTTAATTGAGGGGGCACCACCTGGGGAAGACGAAAAAGGGAGGAAGCAGGATTGGGCGGGGAGAACCTTCAACCAGAGGGCAAATCTGCAAAGTCTTGGCCAACTGAACGGGAGCTCCAGGGCGAAGATTGCCTGTTAGAGGAGCCCCACACTGGGCAAAAACAGCCAGGCCTCAGTACACGCACTGTGCTCAGCTACTGACTGGGGGCTGCCTGGGAAGAGTGTGGCCTCAAGTCAAAAGCTGAGGAGGATCCTAAAGGCAGTAAGTACTGGCTGCAGGCTGTCAGCTACACCTGCATTCCTTGCAGCTGAATGGCAAGTTCTTTCTTGAAGGGAAATACAAGCAGTGTGTCTGCATCCCTTGTGCATACAACATTTTTCTTGTTGCTGAATGACGATGAGAGGTGGTTTTGACGTTCTTGTCCCCTATTCTCAATGTCTCACCAACATATGAAAAATCCATTCTGTACCAACGTCATAGTCACAGGAGAAATGCAGCTCTCAATGCCTGAAGTAGCTCCCAAGTGTTGAAGGAGTAAGACAAACATGTACAAGACTAGGAGGGGCAGGAAAGAGAACAGAGCTGGGTCGGAAAAAGACTCACTGGAACATTTCCCCTAACTAAATATGAAAAGGGCGTGACAGGTAGCTGATCAAAGACTCAGATGCAGGCAAGGCTTACCTAATATCAATTTCCCATTCGTTACACAAAATGACGGCATTTGCCTATTTGAAAGTGGTTAGCTTCCAGCATTCTGAAAATAGTGGAGAGAGTAGATTGGGCGTTTTAATTCTGCAGAGTAATTCCTGGTTTTGAGAGACATACGTGTTCTTTAGTTCTCATAATACTGAATCTTGCCTTCGGATTTTGTCATTTAACTGAAAGACTAAAGCAGTTAGATGAGGGAGATTTTTATTTTAGAGTGGAATAAATACAAAATAGTGGAAAGCAAAGGATAATAATAACAAAAAAAGTTCTTAGATGGTGTTACAAAATGACTTGAATTCTGGGAAATCAACTTGAAAAGGGAAATTCAGGTAAAATAAGAAAAAATATATACGGAGATAGAGTGTAATCTTAGCATTGATATTGTATATATACTGGCTCATTACCCACTGCATCAAAGATCATAATGTGTTTATTATGTCATTTACTAAATGATAGCTATTTCCTGAACAACTGGCCTCTCCCGCACATCCTTGTATTCTGTCCTTTGCTAATAACGATGCCTGCGCTTTGGGGCAGAAAGATAGAAAAAGATATTTGGAAAGGATCTACAGGAAACAGGAGAAACTGGTAATCTCTTTAGTGTTACTTTACACTATTACATTGGCTGTTTGTATGGGGAATGCAAAATGTATCATAGACTGAATCTTCAAGGTAGAACCCAAAAAAATGAGGGGAAAAAGTACCCAAACCAGCCATTTTATATGTAATCTCCCTTGATCTATACTTAGCCTGCCTCTCTAAGTTCTCCTGGCATGAGACAGGTCTGCTGTGGTCAGATAGCAAATAGCGTCCAGTTTGTTATTTCCTATTGCTTCAGTAACTTTTTTTTCAAAGCAAATAAATAATGGAGAGAAATCCACTTCCCCACATGACCCAGCCATCACTACAACATGGAATTTCTTAAACTAAACTTAAAAAAGGAAATACGTGGCTATTAATTATTCATTTACATTTAAGAATTTCTTCCGTTAGCATTTTCCAGGGATAAGAACTGAAGATATAATTAAACTTTAAAATAAAAACTGAGGTTTAATTAATGAGTAGGTAGCACACAGATACTTGATATCTCCCCAATCATAAAATAAAATGTTATGAAGGAAATATTTTAGCCAAAAAGGAGGAACATGTATCTTTTTCTTTTTTCTTTTTTTTTTAAAAAAAAGGGAGAAAAGAGGGGAAAGAGAAGAGATATTATGTTCCAGGGTATTTTATTTGATTATATCACTTGATGGAGTGCAGACCTGTTCGAGTTCTTTTACCCAGAGTGTAAACACACAATAAACATGCCCCCAAAGTACCCAAGCCAACACCAAGCAGCCAGTGGTTTTGGCTGAGATAGGCCCCTGGTTTGCGGTGTTTCAGCGGGCTTGGCTGCCCTTCACCTGAATGTTTCTCTAGTTAGATCAGTAGTCTTTGTATGCCTCTATTATATCAGAAAGACCTAGCTTTCTGGATTGGCTTATAAAGATTTGAGTTTAGGTTAAAAGCACATCACAAGCAAACATGTGTTGGACATTATTCTGTGTGTAGACTTTGAAGAGCCTCCCAGGTATACGTAGGATTTGGTATGATGAGGAGATGAATTCAATTCAAGGTACTCAATCTTATTGCCAATTTCTTTCAATAAGAAACTGTCTCTTTGGTTTGCACATCTGTGTTTGATAACGTGGGAGAATGTCTTTGATTAGACTCTCGGAGTAATCATTCAAAGGCAACTCTCTCCTCTGCTTTGCTGCATCTCATAATGTTAGATTTCGTACGTTAGCGATGCACTGATTGCACTGAAATAATACTGGCTTCATGAGAGAGTATAATCTTGTTCAAAATATAACTCTCCCTCCCTCCGCAGTGCTGTTATTTTTGTGTCAGATTCCCCTCCACCACCGCTTTCACAGGCACTTCCCAAAATACCATTTTCTTTTTTGTTTCTTTTCCTTTATTGTCTTTTTATAACTTTTAATCATGTTTTTTATGGTACCTTAATAACCTGAGGCAAAGTCACAAGTGGCCTTCTCTAAGTCGCTTTTACTTTTCTGTAACTCTAATGGCAGTGGAAGAAAAGAGGTCTCTGGATTGTCCCCCAAAATACTTGTTTATATATTCCCACAATATTTTTAATATTTCTAGGAATCCAAATCTGACCTTGTGTTAAAGTATACATACTGTCTATATTTGGTTTCTGTAATGACTTGTCTCTAGCATTTAGAAAGGACGCTTTCTGACCTTTCTATTTTTTTCAATTATTATTTACAGTTAATGACTTTCAAGTTACATTAAAAACTATTTTACGCTTTGGCAATTAGTACTCTTATTAAATTTTATTAATTGTACATCAAATCAATGCTAAAAGCAACTTTTTAAAAATTTAAATTCTTGGTTCCATCTTCCTGGTTTTCTCTGCAAACTAAGTGAAATTCTTTTATGTATCATTATTTTCAAAAGGTGAATATTTTCTGGCATAAAATATATAGTTTAAGTGGAAACAGTGGAAACCACTATTAGGACAATGTTTATTAAATATTATTCTCTCTTGCTTTGCTCTCTCCCCACCCCAGTTGTGAGGTGAAATTAAATACTCGTATATCTTTGAAACCAGTGTTTTTGATAAGACCCTTCTTTTGAGGGGTGGTATCAGTGACGAATCTCTTAACCCTAGTTGGTCACAGCCTCTTTTCCTTGTCTATCAATCTAGATAGATTGAGCCCAGATCTTCTCCTTCTGGCAAGGAGTGGTGAGTTTTCAGAAAACTGTGAAAGGATTTTGCCAACTGTGCCTGGTGCTGAGTGGTAGCATAAGCAATTTGGGCTAGAGTGAGGGAGGAGGGGGGAAGCTGCAGCAGAGACTTAGGAGATTTCAAGAAATGAGAATCCAGCTGACCAAATAAGAAGGCTCCACGGGCAGGGAGCAGCTGGGCACCGGGAGCTCCAACACAGGAGCAATTGCCTTGGAAACTGGAGGCAATCATTCCATTTCTAGTGATATTTTCTGATTCTTTATATGGTTTTAATTCTAGAATTGGTTAATATAGTTCTGTAAGTAAGCTTGGTTGCTAACCTATTACCAGATTATTAAAATAAGTGAAATATAGGGCAGAAATAAGAGAAAATGTTAGTTTCCAGAGACCAGAGGCTCCCTTTAAAGAGGTATATGACAGCTTCTAACGGATCCATTTGTATACATAGCATCCCAATGTCTTTCTGTCAAACTGCCTGCCTCCCAGGTATACACATATTGCTGTGGAAACACAACCAAAGCCAACCGTTTCAAAGAAAACCATTCTTTATGGAGTAGTAAGCTCTTTTATAGGACTGAAATAGATGTGGAGAATTTTTGAGATGAATAGTCTTACAGCTGCTGAATTCTACCCAGTTTGCTCTCATTACACAGATATCCACGAGAGCCTTGGATTTTGTGTGTATATAAAGATGGTATTTGTAATTGAGCTTAGTGCTTTTTGTAGGATTGGTATATTATAGGTTTCCCTCATAACGATAACAGAATCTTACATCAAGTGAACATGGAGAAGTGAATATCTAAACCATATGTGAAGGAGGAAAAAAAAAAGAAACATAGTAGAGCTTTTCTTTGCACTGTACAGTTATGGATTATCTTTGCTGGCTGGATATTTATTTCAGATTTTCGTGGTTTCTCGTGTCCTGGATTATGGGGACTCTTGTAAATGGGTTTCATATGGTAGCTGGTGACCCTGAAAGACTCAATTTTTAAGATAATTAACTTCACAGTTCTAAGTCAGATCTATGCCAGTCACAGAGTGAAGTAATTTTTATTCAGTTTTCTGGGGTTTTATCAGATTGGTTAATACCTATAGGAAAAGAGACTATTTGCTTTGATGTACCTCTGTATCACCTTCACTCAGGTATTTCACAGGAAAAACAAGGACACAAGAATAACCATTTTACATCAGATACACAGGCAGTATTTGGTCTCCATTATGGCACCGCACGACTCTTGAAGTTCTTTTGACGTGAGCCGTTGGAAATGCACTCGCGTCACCAGACTTGCGCAGCCCTGGGTTCCACTCACCCCCTCGTGCTTCACACCCAAGGTGTGCTCGTGACTTTGCAGCCAGGAGCCATGCCTTTGTCATTTTCAGCCTCTGCCTTGTTCCTGTGGCTGCCGATTCATCTGTTTTCACTGCTGTGGTGGAAACCAGTTCACATTTCATCATATCATTCAGAAGTGCCCTATTATGGTAGAAAAGAGCAACCCTCCACATCATACAGGGGAAAAAAAAATTCAATTTTTCATCTTTCTATTTTTTAAAAACCTCCCCAAAATGTATTAAGGCAAGAATCAGAACAGAATCTGCCTACCCTCAAAGCAATAGGTTTTCTCTAAACAATCTAATAAGGATTTGTCTAGACTGGCATCCTTGGGGAATTTGTCTACAGATGTCTTTAACTCATTACTATGTCCAGCCTGTGCCACCACTTGAGAGTAATGTATTCCACAAATTAACTTGGATGGAAAAAGATGAAGAGGACCAGAAGGAACAAACACAAAGGAAGAAGTACAAATGTGCTCCTAGATAGAGCAACGCTTGTTATAGTTTACGCAGAAAGCCTTTCTTGAACACATCCCAGCCCAGCTCCTGCACTGGACAGGTTATGCCTCTTGTCTGCCCAGCTCCTGCACTGGACAGGTTATGCCTCTTGTCTGCTCTTATAGCACTTGAGCAAACCTCCGTGGAATAAATTGTCACAGAATATTGTAACGTCCTCACCTTTGTTCCTCCAGCATGAAGCGCAGTTTCTGGAATATGCCGGGTATCCAGTGAACTCCTGGAAGAAATGGCCTTTGTATCTCAAGGACTCTAGGTTATTACTTGGTACATAGAAGGAGTGCAATAAATGCTTCGTGGAAGAAGTAAATTAAATAAAATAAAGTTTAGAATTGTTAAGAATCTTGGTGGTGTGACTGAAACCTTTTGTTTCATGAATGAGAAGATTGATGCCTAAAGAGGTGGGGTCATTCGCCCACCACCCCATTGCTAGAATTAAAACCAATTTTAATGCATTGATTTGCAGCTCAATGTTCCTTTCACTCCAAATTGGTAGCTGCCTGTAGTTTGCTGGCATTGTGGAAACAAAACCATAGTGAAAATCACTAAAATAATATCATATGTGTAAAGCACTCTACAGGTTACAAAGCATTTTAATAAGCACTATCTGACTTGCCTCTTGTGTTATCTCAATGAGGGTCATAGGGAAGATGGTACTCCTCCTGTTTCATAGACGAGGAAGCTGAGATTCAGAGAAGCTAAGTGACTTGCCCAGAGTTTAGGACTCAAATCCTTATTTCCCGATGAGGATTCATCTTCTGGTGCTGTGAGAGTGAACTACAATTCCAAGGAGAGTGTATCTCAGATTACGAAGAGTTTACCATCCAAAAAATATTAGAACTGAAGAGGAAACTTTCCACAACATTCTAAAAATGAAGCTCATGCAAGATTGGATTGGCTGTGAATTTGGAATGGGAAGTAAGCCACAGGTTGTTATAGGATGTTAATCTCCTGGGACAGAATGGGGGCAAGTAAGGTGAAAAATTTTAAAATGAAAATAGAAAAAACAGAGAATAAGGATATAATTAAGAAATAATAGGTTTGTGTGATCAGGCTTCAAAAGAGAGGAGCCATCCTTTGATATAAAATAAAATAGGCCTTTGTTTATTGTTCTTGGAAAGACACTTCTCACATTGGTGTGTCTCACCTTCCCACTGACCAAGAGCTGCTCTTTCATTATACCTTAAGAGTAGACAGCTTGCTTAATGGATGTGTAGCCTGTGTAGTCAGAAGGGCCCATGGAAATGCTCTGCCCGTGTATTAATTCTCTGCTGATACTGTCTTGAAAGTCTTTATAATTTTCGAGAAATAGGCCCTACATTTTCATTTTTCACTGGGCCCCACGAAATGATGTAGCGAGTTCTGGTTAAAAGCCTGAGGCTTTGCCAAACTTTTTTCTAATCGTGTGGAGTTTTTCCTCCTTGGCAAGTGATTAATCCTTCAGGATAAAAAAAAAAAATCTTTGAAACTTGATACACACTTTCTATAAAATAAAAACCAGAGAACGTTGCAAAAGTAGTAACAGAAATGAAAAGTAAGCAAAAATTATAAGGCTGTTGTGATCCTTTTAAATCTGTAGTCCCCAAACCCTAGGCCATGGACTGGTACCAGTCTGTGGCCTGTTAGGAACTGGGCCACACAGCAGGAGGTGAGTGGTGGACAAATGAGAGAAGCTTCATCTGTATTTGCAGCTGCTCCCCATCGCTCGCATCACCGCCTGAGCTCTGCCTCCTGTCAGATCAGCAGCAGCATTAGATTGTCACAGGAGCATGAACCCTACTGTAAACTGAGCAAGCGAGGGATCCAGTTGTGCTCTCCTCATGAGAATCTAATGCCTGATGATCCAAGGTGGAGCTGAGGCAGTGATGTTAGCACTTGGGGAGTGGCTGTGAATACAGACTACCATTAGCAGAGAGGTTGGACTGCACAGAGACCATAATAAATCAATTGCTTGCAGACTCATGTCAAAACCTTATCAGTGACAAGTGACAATGTAATAATAACAGTAATAAAGTGCACAACAAATGTAATGTTCTTGAATCATCCTGAAACCAGCTCCCCTCTTCTCCCCTGAGTCTGTGGAAAAATTGTCTTCCATGAAACCAGTCCCGAATGCCAGAAAGGTCGGGAACCACTGTTTTAAATGTTTTTGCCCCATGATCAAGTTAAATATTGTTTCTTTATGATCAACAAATAATCATGTATCAAGAATTAGGATTTTTGAAATGAACAATTGAAAGCCTTTTCCTGAATCTTTGCATGGCGCTTCAACTGTGTAGGACAAGTGATCACTCTTTTCATATTGTGGTTGTGACTGAACAATCCTGAGAGCTTGATGTCGCTGGAAATGTCATTTTTCTTCTAAATAATGTGCATACTTACCCAGAAATTTCAGAGGGCTAGTGTGACATCGGTAAGAGGCCCTAGGCAAACCATGGCCTTCTTGCCCAGTGCCTGAAAGTCCCTTCTGCTGAGCCTTGATAAAGGTTTCTTT
Source organism: Indri indri (assembly GCA_004363605.1). NCBI lineage: Eukaryota > Metazoa > Chordata > Mammalia > Primates > Indriidae > Indri > Indri indri. Next base: position 54,128 of record RJWJ010000801.1, on the reverse strand, counting down.
ATCCAACTTTATATTGTTCCTCAGTTCTAGCTAGTGATGGTTTGACGAAGAAGTTGAAGATTGAAAAGTTGTTTGTATATACAGTATTTGCATTTTTATGCATTTAATAGTATATATTAACAATAGAGAAAATGCATATTCAGATTATTTTAAAAATCGATTTAGATATTATCCTTCATTGAGAAGCTCTGCAGAGTATACATATAAAAAGTATATCATTCCATGAACAATAAACACAGTAAACTTTTGGGTAAAAATTTTTCTCTTCCTCTGGACTCAAACTGTAAATCTGTTTTTCACTTGAGTAATAATTGTATGTCTGCTTTCCACCTCTGCCTCACTGTGATCTTTTCTCTCCCAGCCTCTTTTAATACTGAATGTGGACCAACATATGTTTATTCACTCATTCCCTAATAAAACAATGAAAAGTGTTGAGTACCTGCTGAATGTTAAGTATGGTGGGGGAGGAGGAGGGAAGGACATTTTTTTTCTATTTAAGCGTAATTAGTCCTGAATAGTTCCCTAGGAGTTGCAGGGGTATGTGTTCGTGATTCTTTGATGTTACTGACGCATTTTGAGGCTCGGAATAGTCTTACACATTTTGGATTGGGTGTTGGGCACAGAGTAAACTCCATAAAAACTTTCTGGGTTGAATTCAGTTTGGAAGACAAGAAGAGTTACTGTCTAGCCTATAGACATTAAGAATCCAAAGGATATGAGTTAGGGAAGAAAAAGGGCTAACATGGGCACAGACTTGTGTTAGGTAAGTGGATGAACTTGCTTAAGTGAATGAAACCAGAAGATTATTTTAGCAGGGTCTGTGATGCTAGAGAAAAAGAAAGACAAATACCAAAAGAGAGTAGAAATTTTAAGTGCATAAAGTGAAGGAGTCTGAATTTCAGACAGAAAGTTTTAGCTAAGAAAATGAGAGAATACTTGACAGTTTCATGAAAAAATAAAGGATAGGGTGTAATTATGTAGACTGCTCTAAAGTCAAACAGAGAAGGGAGAGCGTGGCATCTTCAGTACTTATTAAAGATTAAAGGAAGGACTCTGAGGTTTAATGTTCCTCTTCTGCCACAGATATTAGAAAGTCCTCGGTAACATTAAAGTAGAAGAAACAGAGGTAAAATCAGAATGCAAAGATACAGTGATGTCATTGAAAGATCACACAGTAATTGAATCTTTGGATTTGGGGGGACCTAAATAACTATTTGTCAGCATTCCCACACCTGGCTGAACCGCAGAATCACCTGGTGAATTTTTGAAGGCTAGAGATTCTAACATCCCTCACCTCACATGTGAATCTTTCAAAGACGGAGAGGAGGTGAGTTTGGCGTAAGCTGTTCTTAGTGAGCCCTTTTTAGTCCCCAGCAATTACCCCATTCTTATTCTTTCTCTCCTGAGTTTCTATAAATTATCTGTGTAATTATTTGTCCAACAACTGGAAATTCACTATTTCGCTGATTTCAAATGTATACATCCTCCCCACAACCCCTGTTGCCCTTTTATTAATAAAAATCAGGCCCTAGCCTAGGTCTTCTGCACCTCCCACGTTTTGCAGGATTGCTCAGAGATGCCACAGAAGTTCCACAGTCACATCTGTGAGTTCCTTCAGGGAACTCTGATAAGATTCATTTGGGCCTAGAGACGTGGACTCATAGAGGAGCTAGATGCTCCCTTTTAGTTTTATCACCTCTCTCAGGCTCCAGTTCCTTCTTAATCTGTTGTTTTGTGGCTTCATTTGATGATCATTCTCATTGATAGGGAAGATGGGAGCCAACAGAACACTAACAGTTTCTGTTCTCTTACTGTCATCTGCTAATACTATAATATCTGCCCCCAGGGGGCTGCGAATCATTCCTTGCATTCACTCTAAACATACGTTAACAATTCCTTTTATTGTCCTCTGCATTTTTCTCAAGCCTGAGCTTTTTCTCAGATTTAACCCCTCCTGACGCTCTTCTTACCCAGTCCTCTTTTGTATTGGTTTTAGATCATGTGCTTTCCCCCATCTTTTGAATCATTCTTGTTTCCTCAGTCACATGCCATTCTTCGCATTCCTACCACCTCTATTGCATTTTAACTTGTCTACGTAGTTCGTTGTCAACATTTTATTGTTGAATGCCTTACTTCGGCCTTAAGCCATCTCCTTTTCCTAGACTTTGGTCATCCGACCATATCATTCTTTCTTCTAAACGTTTGTAAGTGTATGCCCCTCAAATCTTGGGAAGTGTGGTCTGTAGTACAGCTTACTTCAAATTTGCAAATATTTCTGGGTCCTCCTTAAGCCTGTGGAATCAGAACCTCTGGGGGTAGCTCTGTGAAATCTGGAATTCAGTAAATTTGTAATGTTTGGGAATGACTCTGCCCAACATTTCTTTCCCTGACTCTTATGAACACCAAGTAGCACTTCTCTCAAGGTTTCCATCAGTGTAGCTTTGCTTTATTGGTCCAGAGTAATAGCTCCTCTCATTAATCCCTCCAACTTCTGAAAGATTAAATTGTCAGCAAGTTAATAATTCGTCATTCTGCTTCTAGGAGAGAACAACTTTTGAAAATAACTTGAATTTCTCTAAATACTACTATATCTTGCCTCCACAATAATAATATGAAATATATAAAGGAAGTATTATGCACGCGCTCCGGCTGTCTAGGTTGTCTATAATATATTTCTATTAGAATCATACCATAGGTTTTGGTTTTGTTGCCTCTTTTTTTTCTTTGGAGTCAGTGCAAACAGTTGGATGAACAATAATCCCCAGTTCATAGCTCTGTCCTCATTTGCCCGCACAAAACCGTTTTTCTCTGTTTGATTCCCCCTTTAATCCCGAATTCATACTCCTGTTCTATTCTCCTGCACGTATATTGTCTTAAAGTGTTTGGGATATATCCACAGATAATGAGAGTTGTTTTGTATATATAGTTTTAATTCACAGAAATGATATTCTGCTCTAAATATCATTGTCTACTTTCTCCATTCAGCATTGTTGTTAACATCTATTCCACATAATTCTATTCCAGTCTAATTTGTTCCTTTAATTATATAGCACGTATATACTATATTTTACTTCTATATCCCCTATTGATAGAAGCTACTTGGCTTCCAACTACCGTTTACCACACGATGACAGCAAGAAACACCCTCATACGTACCATGTAATGGACCTGAGGAAGTTTCTTTGGCTTAGAATCATGGGAGCCATAAAATATACATATTTCTTCTTTACTGCTGCCAGAAAAGAATAATAGATAAATTAGAATAAATTCATACTTTCTTTAATGCTGCCAGTTTGTACCCAAAAATTGCAGTATTGATACACATTTCTGTCACCAATGCACAAGCATTACCACCTCCCAAGGTCTTTCCCAATATTTGACATTATCCACCTTTCCCGTTTTTGTCATCGTAATGCGTATCAAACTATATTTCATTCTTTTGATATGGATTTGTCCCATTGCTAATGAGTTTGGGTATCTTTTTATGTGCTTGTTAACTCTTAGTGCTTCTCATTCTGTAAATTCTTCATGTATATCCTGTGTCCACTTTTTGTTGGATTTCTTATTCTTTATTTTTTTTAATTTCAAAATATTACAGGGGTACAAATGTTTTTGGTTACGTGGATCACTTGTGTAATGTTTCAGTCACAGGTATAAGTGTGCCCGTTACCCAAATAGTGTCCCCTGCACGCATTAGCAGGTTATTTATTCTTTTGAGTTTTCCTTTTTATCAATTTGCACTCTTTTATGGAATTTGTCAATGGTGCATTTCTGCGGTCCTCAACTCCCAGGCCAAGGCCCAGTACTAGTCTGTGGCCTGTTAGGAAACGGGCCACGCATCACCACCGGAGCTCTGCATCACAGCCCCACACCCATGGCACCCCACCCTGGCCCCACTGGTCTGTAGAAAAATTGCCTTCCATGAAACCAGTCAGTCCCTGGTGCCAAAAAGGTTGGGGACCACTGGATCTCATAAAGCAAAGATCTTTAATTTTATAGTAGTCAAATCCACCATATTATTTTCATTAGATTTGGTTACACTTTGGGCTTTTAGAATCTTAAGAAATCTTTTTCCACTCCTAGGTGACACAAATACTTTCCTACAATTTCTTCTACTAACTTGATAGGTTTACCTTTCTGATTTCTGTCTTTAATTTACTTACACTCCACTTTATCATATAATAGAGAGATGTAGAAAGCAAGCTTTCTTTCTTCTTTTCCTTTCTTTTCTTTTCTTTCTTTTTCTTTTTTCTTTTTCTTTTTTCTTTTTTTTTAAGACAGGGTCTTGCTCTTTTGCCTAGGCTAGAGTGCCGCGGCATGATCATAGCTCACTGCAGCCTCAAACTCCCAGGCTCAAGCAATCTTCCCAGTTTAGCCTCCCAAGTAGCTGGGGCTACAGGCACATGCAACCATGCCCAGCTAATTGTTTTCATTTTCTGTAGAGATGGGGTCTCACTGTATTGCCCAGGCTATTCTTAAACTCTTGGCCTCAAGTGATCCTCCCACCTCAGCCTCCCAAAGTGCTGGGTTTACAGGTGTGAGCCACCATGCCCAGCATTTTTTGTTTATATAGTGAGGGAATTTTTTCAACACCAGCCATCAAACAACATATTCATTCCCCTGAGGAATGCCATGCCTTGGGAGGGCATGCAATGCAGTGGTCAGAAGCGTGGGCTCTGGGTCCTGACTGCCCAGGTCTGAATCCCAGCTCTGCCACACACTATCTTCGTGGCAACTGGTAACTACTATTTCACAGCACTCCAAGTGTCAATGGGCTGTTCAGAGGAGGAAACGAGCTGTTCTGTGTTCCAGATACATTGAAAGCACTGAGTTTTTTTTGTAATTTATCAAGTTCTTCTATATATATGGATCTATTCAGTTCTTCATTTCTCTACTCAGTTTCATTGGTGTCTTTCTATTTTCTTAAGCCAGCGTCCATGATGACTGTGTTTTTTTGTTTTGTTTTGTTTTTCTTTTTCTTTTTTTGAGACAGGGTCTCTGCCTCCCTGGCTAGAGTGCAGTGGCATCATTAGAGTTCATTGCAACCTCAAACCCCTGGGCTCAAGTGATCCTCCTGCCTCAGCCTCTTGGGTAGCTAGGACTACAGATGCATGCACCCAGCTAATTTTTCTATTTTTTTGTAGAGACAGGGTCTGGCTTTTGCTCAGGCTGGTCTTGAACTCCTGGCCTCAAACAATTCTCCTGCCTCGGACTCCCAAAGTGCTAGGATTACAGGTGTGAGCCACTGTGCCCAGCCTAACTATGCCTTTATATTATAATATGTCTTTCCTTGTTCCTTTCCCTTCCCTCTTTCTTCACTCCCCCAACCCAGGATCAACTGCGTAATTTTGCAGATTGAAATAGTTGATTTTTCCATGTTTCCTGTGTTGAACATAATTTGGGGGAGTGGCATAATGAGGGAAAAGGAACCTGGAGGCAACTAATGCATAAAGAAGAATAGCAATACAATTTATTTGCAATGAGATATATAACTACCAAGAAGACCCAGTTTTCTTGAGTACATACACATTGTTCTCTGCAGGAGAGTATATTTGGAAAGCCATTTCAGGGTCAGAAGCTCATGGAACCAGAGTAGACGGTAGATGGAAAATCTAATATCATCACACCGTGCAGCTGGAAACAGCCCATAGTGGACTACTTCCCACTCTGCCCGCCTCGTGCATAGGTCTCGGCAGAATACTGTATTTCTAACACATTCTCTTTTCAGATTTATCAACATCTTTGATTAAGCCTCGTCCATCTTCCTACATTCCAGCCACACCTTGATTCAGTTTCTTGACCCTGGGTTTCATCCTACCTCTTAAGGTAACATCTTCAGAAAGCTAATCTCATCCAGTGTGGGTGAGTTTTACTCATCTAACTAGGAGGACAACAATTTTTCCAAGTTCAGGAGACAACCTCCGTTTTGCCTCTCTCTGTGCCATACCTCGTGGCTACATAGGATGGGCTTTATAATTTTATCTGGCTGCTTTTCACTCTCTCCTTTGAAGTCCTGTCTGGCCAACAAGCTCCTCCTAAACATATTCTTTCTGATCCACTTTAGTTGCCTCTACCTTGCTCATCTTCCCCAGCCCCAACTCACCCCTGCCCCCTCCCCAGGCATGGAACTAATCATCCTATGTCTTAAATTAGTGCCTGTTTTTGTTGGCTCTCTAGTGTCTCAAAGTTGGAGGGACAAAGAGTTGTGATCTTTAGAGTAATCTTGTTTTAGGTTCAAACAACTGGACCTTTTTCTGAATCCATTTAAACCTATTCGCTATGGGCAACCATTATCTAACCTATGGCCCAGGGCATGTTTGCAGCATCAAATTTTATTTCCAAAGATTCTTGCTAGAAGAAGCTGGTGACAATGAAAAGTAGTCAATGCTGATTCAGATATTTTATATCAATTGTTTTTCTGACTTGACACACAAAATTGAGTCACAGCATTAAATATAGGTATTATTATACAATTAATGTCAGAACAAAATAATAGCCTGGTTTATTTTGATTTTCATGTTTCCATTGTACTTATAGCTATTTATTTATATTGTTCAATCATAACTTATTTTGACTTCATGTTCAATAGGGTCTACAACAAATTTACAGTTAAATAACATTATGCGTCTCATCTCAATCAGTCATACTGCTATAATTCAGGTAAACAGACAATAATGAAGTAGACAGGGCTCAGAATGTGTGTTCTGTTCCTCAGAGAGCATCTTGAGAGGCCCACATCATAAATGAAAATGCACCAGTCCTCTTTGTTATTTTTCTATACCATCTGAATTTGGAAATGTATAATCTCCTACATAGTCTAACAGAATAACAAGGGTCTGTAATCTTAATCACACTTGCTTTTAACTTGTCCAAGTGGTCACCTTCATTAGCTTGTACTAGCTAGTTTACGTGACATAAATTCTGCACGACTGGTAAGAATGAGTTATTATTATATTTTGGCAATGAGAAAATGGAGGGCGGTGAGGTGGGACTTAATGGCCTAAGGTTACAGAGTGCTGAAATGAGAAAGCCAGCTCTCCTGGCGTCTCCTCCCCTGCACCTCTACACGATATTCCTGCTGATGGAGCTCTTCTCTCAGAAAATGCTTTGCTTCCCAAGGACCGCAGAGCCACATTCATGACAGCTTTAGAGAGGTCTAGAACACCCTTCCACCTAGATACATGTGGGTGAAGTAGGCTTCCACCAAGTGCTGCATTTGGGGGAGTCGGGAAGTCTCCCTACCCCTAGCCAAAGCTGCAGCACTTCACATTCCCACGGGGCCCTCTCCCTTGCAGCAGGGCGCTGACGGGTGCTGTTAAAATGCTGTGTTCTCTGCCATACCGAACACAGGAAGCCACCAGCAACGGCAAAAGAACGTGATTCTCATCACGCCATGAGCTTACCTCGAGCCCAGATGGGGCCCCAGGGACTAGAAACCAGGACGAACCTAACAAAAGGCAGGGCGTCACAAAACTTCCAGAACAGAAAACTGTCCCCAGAAGAGCAACCACAGTGGGGAGTCTGTGAGCCTGAGGCAGCAGCAGGAGGGCGAGCTTTGGAAAGAAGAGGGGTCTTACCCACCAATTCCACGGCTTGCCCGAGGCCGGTCCCTTTATGTGCCAGAGTCTACCAAAATAAAGGGGAAGATAAGTGTCCTAACAAATTGAATGACTTAAGACCTACTGAGCATTTAGCATAGTGCCTGAACTGACTTTGTGTTCAGTAGGTTCTAGCGCACAACGAATCCTCAATCAGTGTGAATTATAAATATCTACTTGCAAGAAAAAAAGCAGTGCAGAGGGGTGTAATTGCATAAGACCAGGCACAGGCATCAGAATTCACCCTTGGAAGAAGACACAGGAAAGGCTGAGGAGTAGAACGTGTCTCTTTTCTGGAGCCTCTTTTCCTGCCATCTCCTGTGTGTGGTGAACACAGCGGAGGCACCACGGGAAGCCCCGTGAGAGGAGGACTGACCCATCAGAGGCATCCATCAGTTCTAAAATGAAGTCTGAATAAGGAATTCTTAGAGATCTTCCAGTAAATCAATCAGAGAGTGAAAAAATAAGAAGAGTATTTTGCATTGGTCTAATGACTTTATTCCAGGAGTAAAGACACTCAGAAGTGTTCAAAGCTAAATAAACTTCAGACCAAGCTTCAAGATTCTAAAGTCCCATAGGTTAGTGATTTCCTTTATGAACTTTCTAGAGAACCACTCATTTTCAGGATCTCCTCCTCTTGCATCTCTTTTCTGTTAGTCATGACGTAAATAAGAGACCTGACATTCCCCAGTGTACTGTTTTCTTTGTCCCCTATTGTTCAAGACAAGAAATTACATCTGAGTCCTCCTCGTTACAGGCGACAAACAGCATTTGTTTTGCATTTTGATGCAGTCAGATTCTCAGGTTCCAGCTTGTCGAGCAGGGTTGGACTGGGCTGGTAATCTCCCAGACCGTAATCCTCCCCATCTTTTATTCGTGTGGAAGCTCAAGGCATTAGCCCTCTCAAGATTGCAAAGACTCATTTTGTTCGCAACTCTTGAATATCGTATTACAAGGCAGAGTGTGATTTTTATTGTCAGCTGGAGTATGCTTAAATGAAGTATGTGGATGCCTCAAGAGGGGCCACAAATTCCCACAACACTTAACATGGGCTCTGGTAACAAAGGCACTTAACAGCTAGGTAAGAATGTCAAGTGGCTGTGGCTACGACGATGGAGGCCTGCAATTAGTTTAATTACAATACCTACTCACACGTAATAATTTCTCAAGAAGCGTGGAAGGTTGCTCACTCCTTTGGTAGTTTTTAAATCTTTTTCACCTGAAGGCCTCTCTTAGGAGATCTGCTATAGCCTAGCAGGTTGCAACATTCCTTCTGCCACACGGGACATAGCATCGAATCAGATAAGAATCTGCTTTCTTCCTTTCTCTCTACCCTCCAAATATCACATCAGGGCCGTATTTGCCCAAAAAACTTTAAAAAAAAAAATCTACAGGAAAGGAAAAAAAAACAAGATCATTTACAAAAAACTTATCTTAATGATAGTTTGCTTCTCTTCAATGTATCTTCTTTGGGGACTTAATCTTTGTGCCCAGGCATGTTAGGGACAACAGCTGGCATTTATCTTTCTAGAAGGAACGGCTTTCCAAGCACAATGTGTTGTTATTCGTGTCATTTGTTATTTTCGTTTTCTTATTTGCACTGATATATTCAAGATTGGTTTTGGATGAATAAAGTAATAAGCTCTGTTGAAGAAAAATGATACTTGGCTATATTGCCACACACGTGAATCTCAGAGTGCTAATTCAGTAGTGTTTGAAATAGGATCTTTCTGGCCACTTTGGAGAAGGGTAGAGGTAAAGTGAACACAGAACAGTCAGCCCTTGTACCCAGTGGAAGGAAGTCAGTGACAAAATCAGCCAAGGCAAGAGATTATGTACCCATTCTTCCTATCCATCCGTTCATCCATCCATCTATATTTGTATTGGCTGGAACTCTGTGGATTCCTTTAAACTAGTGTTTTTCTTTCCTCATTATATTCACCTTAGGAAACATTAAAATTAGTTTTACATTCCATAAGCACCCATACACCGATGGAAAGTGGAAATAGCCCATAGCTTTTTGTTCAGAGCAGTTAGAATTTTAAACTTTTCCTGAGTAACCTCCGTAGACTAATAATCAAGTGTTGACTCAACTCTCAAATTTGCCGTGTGGTGCTTAAATGGGCAGAAGTGAAGAATTTCCTACTTGCATTCGATGACAACCTACTGTTTTGTTCTCTCTGTGGTTATTACAGCAGATTATATTTGTGAAGTGTCTTCTTCTGACGAGTTTAAAATATTCCGTAATTCACTGCATTTTATGTGTGGGGACCCAGAGGAATAGAAATGTCACGTCGTGACTGAGGACAGAGTTAATGCCAGAACACAGCTCTCTTAACTTCCAGGGTATTGCTTTATCTTATCCTGCTGCCTGTCAGCATACAGATGACACTCAAATCTGTCTCCTCTCAATCCTAAATTTGCATGTTTTTTTTTTTTAACTGTGACTGAACCTCAGTGGACAGAGCAGCCAGGATACCTGGCACTCCGTCACCAACCATCTGAATTCTACATCCTTTGAAGTTTTGCCTCTGCACCTGGAGGCATTTGAGGTGGCCCTCGGGCCATGTGCGTTCCCGCTAATAACTGGTTGGTGCTGTACCACCAAAGGTGTCAGCAGCAATAACTCGGCCTAACTTTCAGTTGCTGCCACGGATCCCTCAAGGGTGCGGAAGGTGAATCATCACAGTTAGGTCTGGGAAGCTGTAAAAACAAAACCTGTGGTAAACATGCCCTAGTATCTGTCTGCCAAGAAGTCTGAGTTCTTCTAAAGTTCCTTCTCAGTGAAAGCAGTGGCTTCTAGAAAGAAGCCTCTAAAACCTCTACTGATACCCTCATGTAGCACCTTGTGTCTTCATGAATGAGTAGAGCTGTATAAAACTTGTAAAATTTGGTGACATTTAATAAGAGTACAGTAAGGATGATTAAATGGATTTAAAATTAATCATTTAAGACATGCAATATTTAAAGTTGAAGATGCCAGGGTCACTCAGTCCCGAGAAGAGACAGCTAAGAAGAAATACAGTGATCCCTTGCTGGTGTTGGCATGGAGAGTTACACTGTAAGGAATGATAATCAGATGGTCATCCTCCTCCTCTGAATGAGAGGAAGGGAGTGGAAGGAAATGGGTTTAAACTAAAGCATGCGGGATTTAAGTTAGATAAAAGAAAGAATTTCCTAACAATAAGATTCTTAAACCCTGGAATGAGTTATCAAGAGAAGTTTTGGAATCTCCTTATCTAGAGACTTTTAAAAACAGTATAGATTCCCATCTGTCTGGGATGGTTTAGAACAGACAGCCCTAAAAGCCTCTCAGTGGATAAGATTATCTTTTAAGGTTCTTTCTAGCCCCACGATAAACAAGGGGAGTTGAAAGTATTAGCAAATGGCCAATCAGTAAACATCACAGGGGCAGAAACCACCTTGGCCCTCCAGATAACCAGCCTCTTAATCACCAGTGTGAGGGGCTTGTCCTGAGACCTGCCAAGAAGCTTCCTAAGAAACTCAGCTTTTCTTCCCAGTTTGTTCTGCTATTTATTTTTATGGGGTGTTTCTTATGTGTAGACTGTTTGAGTTTATGTAGTTAGATCTCTTGATCCTTTCCTTTTTCATTCCTTTTATGGTTTTAATGCTAAAACATTAACAATTAGTTTTATGAAATGATTTATAAATTCATAAGGATGGTCACTGCGGTATTTATTTACATTAGCAAAAAATTAGAAACGACCTGAATATTCAACAGTAGGGGATTGGCCACAGTAAGTGTGATATGTCCCTATGATGAAATATAGTGGAGCTATTAAAATTCAAAACTTTGAAGAACGTCTAATTACCTGGAGAATTGCTTTAAATGTGGATGTGGGGGAAAGCATAGGAAACTACATCCATGGCATGATTCCAATTGTCTTTATACAAGAAAATAAAAGTATAAGAATGGAATATACCGATACTGGTGGGATATTGGTGGTAGAATAAGAAGGGATTTTGTATTTTCATTTAAAACTTTCTCGAGTCTCAATTTTTTATAACATATATGAATATCTCATATTATCAGGCTTAAAATTACAAAATAAATTCAAATCTAAAAAATAGTCACTTACCAGCAGGTACAAAACTAGCATTATCATTGTGATCTTACCATTAATTACCTCTCTGCTATTTCAAAGGTTATTTGTAAAACATGAGACTGTCGGGCACATCGTTGCCCTCAGAGGGGCACTGTGTCTACTTTGTAATGCACAGTATTACCTGTTCTCAATTCAGGGGAACCTGAGGGGACGGGGGGACATCATAACATTGAAGAGCTCTCGTAACTCTTCTCTGTCATTTGTCCTCATCCTGACTCGGGGAATGAATCAAAAGTTAGTGTGCTTCCCAGCCCACACTTCAGTTCTTTCTCCTGGCAAAACACTCTAAAATGGAAGTTCCTGTGTTGTTAAGTTTGATGGGACTCTGTCGCATATCTCAAGTGTATATATAGCTTCACCTGCTCAAAACACTTTCCCTCTCTTCTGTGGCTGCAAGAGAAATTAGGTGGTTTAAAGGTACTGTTAAAGACCGTGCAACCACCCACTCACAGGATTGTGTGACATACATTAGTAATAACGCGTACGGCCTATGTTGGAATTTATCACGGACAGCTTGCGAGTTCGGATTTTACTGAATATCCAGTTCTACCTGCACCTGCACCTGCCCTCCAGCCCCTGCTCACCACCTTGCTCTTCCAATTCCGACATTCACGCTCTCTCCCCAGGACTAGTGCCATGGGCACCTGCCTGGTCTACCCACACTCTGTGTCCTTCCCCTGTGGTCCATCTTCCAGTGACAGCAAGAATGATCCGTCTCACTTGCTGGTACCTATCTCACAGGTCACCACCCCCCAGCAGCTCACCCTCACATGTAGGATGAGATGGAAACTCTAGACAGGTTGGGGGCCTCTCCGTGTTCTGAGTCCTGTCTGCTTGTCTCACCACAACTTCAATTTATTCTCCTGTTGTAAATTCTGTTTCTTTAGTCTATAATTATCCTTCAAAAATGGGGTTGAAGTAAAATTTCTTCTCATTTTCCAAGACCCAGATCGAGTTCCCCACTCCATCCTGTGAAGGTTTCTTTGACTTACTCACGGAAACTTCAATCCTCCATCCTCCCCCATTACAGACAATCATAATGTAATTATTCATTTGTATAACATTCTCCATCCTGGGACAAGGAGCTTTTTAAGGGCTTTATGTTTACATCCTTGTTGCTTTGTACAGAGCCTGCAACATATTAGCTGAAAAGTAAAATTTCCTTGTTGAATTAATGCATTAACTAATAAAATGGCCTAGCATTAAATAGAAATTATGCTTTTAAGATTAACAGGCAATAACTGGGCTCTGATCGTTAGCTAGCAGCAAGTCACACCCTAGACTTGACTTCTGTTGGCTCATGGCTCCTCCTAGAGACTTTGTCCCCTGAGCGCCTCCCTGCTGGACTGCTCCCAAGAACATCTTTTCCCAGTTCCCCAAGGATGTACCTTCAGAATGACATGGGGACCCTTGCAAACAAGGAAGGGTTCCACAGGGAGAACAAAGCGGAAGACACTTAGTCATATTTCACCTTGCTCTCTAGTTGTCTTAATGATGTGGTGAAAATAGAGGAATATGTTGTTTTCTAGAAGAACAGCTCCCAGACTAATCAAATTCTCAAAAATGGGAGGTCATCATAAGGCAACCAAGTTTTTATTTCACCAAGTAAAAGCATAAACAAACGACACCCCTCCTCTGCTAGAGCCATTGTTTTGTGAAGAAAAGCACATTTAAGTATAAACAGAATAGGAAGGATGTAATTGCAGAACGTAGGAGAATCCTTTAAACAAATGGAGTGAGATTTTCATGAAGCAAAGTTACATTTCTTTTTCCCACCATGTTGCCATTTAGAGAACACGCATCTTGGCCCAGTACAGGAGAACATGCAGTGTGTACCTCTCTCAAGGAAAAGGGGACGGTCTGCCAGCAGCAGGACCGTGAAAGGATGGGGGCGAGGGGAGCAAGGAATGTCTCCCCACCACTCCCAAGTGACCTTGTGGAACCACCAATTGCGAGGAGGAAGACAAAACTCACTCTGTCCTCCTCCTGACGTTTCCACTGCTAAGAATTGCTTTTGAATTGAGTAGGGGGAACCTATGTCTTGAAAGCTGAATTCAAGCTGTTACTTAAGAATTTCTATAATAAAAGTATCGACAGATGACAGTAGCACTTTTAACTTTGAGGAAAAGAGCACTTTAAGTGCATTCTGTCATCTTGGTTGTGCTCTGAAATCTGTCGATGGTGGAGTGGGTGGGAAGGTAATGTTTGCCTTGGCACGGCAGCCGTCAACTGAAAAATAATTATGTCCGTGTGCGGTTTGTCATTTGTTGATTTTGGCTGTGGGTGGTCCACAGCAGTCCATATTTCTTGAGCGTGTCATTTCAGCCACAAGTACCCCTAAAGAGGCAGCTGTGGGCACCTCGGTGTGAATAGAGCGCCAGTGACCAACTTTTGTGGTGTTGCTTGGCTTCTGTTGGTACCGTCTCCCACCGACGTCGAGTGCTCAACATCCTTGGTCGCAGACCAGTGTTCGGGTGATTTTTATTCTCATAATTGAAAGTCATCTCAGAAAAGTAGGAATCTGTCTCATTGTTCATATTAGGTAAGTTTTGTCATTTTGAGAGAAAATGAATATTCAGTTTTAATATCTCTAACACGGAGTCATTTAAAAAATACCAGTGAAAGTGCAAGTAGTTCCGCCTTCAGCCTGGCATTGTACATTTTAACACGTCTGTATATTAAAGTCATATAAATTACCTCACACAATGACATTCGTTCCGTACGGGGCCTACTTTCTCCGGTGGATGAATTTACCAAACACCGCAGGGGGACAGATCCTTCCAAGTTTTGAGTGATCATCTGTAGAATCCAAAAAGCAGCTTTGTCCGCGGCAGATTGTGATATTGTCCTCAGGGTTTGTGTTTATTGACTGGTCACTGCATTGACGTGAAATTAGGAAATTGGCATCAGAGGCTGGAGAGTTTTCCAGCTTGTGTACGTGTCCCTGTACTTCAGGTTTGCCCCTGGAGAAAATAACCTGTAGTCAGAGCCTCAGCATTTGAAGTTTTCCTTTGAAGATCCTGGAGACTGTCTTCTCGGAACCTTAAACCTCACTGTAACCCAGTCATTTAATCTGGGGGAAGGGGCGCTTTGTTAAGATATAATCACGCGCCATATAATTCACCCATTTAAAGTGCACAATTCAGTGCCTCTTAGTATATTCACAGAATTGTGCAAGCCTCACCCTAATCAATTTTAGGATATTTTATCACCCCCAAAAGAAACTCTGTACCCTTTAGCAGTCATTCCCCACATACTCCAATCCCCTCCCCAGCCTTAGACAACCACTAATCTACTTCCTGTCTCTCTATATTTGTTTATTCTATATATTTAATGTAAATGAAAATGTATACCATATGTTTTTTTGGGGACTGGCTTCTTCACTTAGCATAGTATTTTCAAGGTTCTTCCATGTTGTAACCTGTATCAGTGGTTGATGGGAGTCTTAGTGCTGGGAGATGTGATGACGAGGACAGGAGGCTGAAGTAGAGGTTTAGAGGCAAAAGAGAGAGAGGACAGTGTCTAGGCTTTTTTTTTTTTCCATTTAAAATTAATGTATCCACTTTACAGGAAATTTAGGGAAAATAAAAAAGAGAAAAGATGCCCTCTTCCTCATAATCCCATAACCGTAACACAACCACTTTATTTTTATACATTTCCTTCAGCCTTTTATTCTATAGATTTTGCCTGGTTTGTATAAATCTTGTTTCTTGCTTTTCTTTAATATATCGTCACCAATTTTCAACCTTGTTACAGTCTTCACAATGATCATTTTTTTTTTTTTGCACTGACTTGGGAGTACAACCATCATTTTTAATGGCTGTATAATACTCCAAGTGGAGGCAACAGAATTTAATTAGTTCTCTTTAGTGTGATGGAGTTTTGTGGTAAAAAGAAAGAAAATATGTTAAGAGTGTAACAATAAAAAGAACCAAACCAAGAAAATTAAGAAAGGTTTTAGAGCAAAATTGCTTCTAATTTTTCAAGAGTTAGACGTACCACCATGCGTGAGCACAAAGCACAATGAAGACTGAGCATATATAATGAATATGTTTCATAATCAAATAATTTAATATGATACATTTAATGATATGCAAAATTTTAATAGCCTTGTATGGTAAGTAGACATAAATAATAAATGTTGACATAGGTAACCCATAATGGAATTAGGGATACTTTTACATAGTCAAACAGAATTCTCAAAGTTCCTCTTCTCTTAGTTTTCTAGTACTATACTTATAATCACTGTCAATATCAGTATTACCCTGATACTTGTCTTATCCAATAGTACTGGAACATATCTCCCCCAAAGTGAAACTTCTTGTATTCATATTTATGTATTAATATTAACATACAAAAAATACAATGAAATACAACATTAAGAACACAGAGGTAATTTAGATAGAGCTCCTGACTTCAGGTAACCTTAGAGATGAGTACTTCGTTTATTCATTTACTCATTCGTTCATTGATTTACTAAAAGAATAATAGGAAATAAGGCTAAAGAAGTGAGTTGGGGAAGGGTTGGGACGTGCCTCCATATCAGGGTAAAGGGTTTGAACTTGATATCAGAGGCAATAGGGAGCCAACAGAGATCTCTCAGCAAGATTTACATATACATACCCATTTATAAATGTTTTAGAAACAACATACCGAGCACTGTGTGGAAAATGGACTGGAGTCCAAGAGATTTGTGGCAAGACATCGGGTCAGTAGGAGACTGTTGGAAAATGCCAGAGAGAAGAACACAAGGGCCTGCTAGAAGGCACTGGCAGTAGGAAGGAATTGAGAGAAAAAGAGAGAACCCCTACGTCTGTTAGGAGATTGGCTCTATACTGCAGTGAGCTGCAAAGGAGGAAGAAGAGGAGTAGAGAATCAGATAAATTCTCCTTTTACTTGAATTTGAGGAGTTTCAGGACACACTGGTGGAGGGGTCTTATTTTTAGGTAGTAGATTAAAATGGAGAGATTGAGAAATAAGCCCTTTTAAACATTAAGAAAGAAGAGGCAGAAATGAAGGCACCTTTGTCCTGCTGGCAGTGTTTCGGGAAGTTTGGAACACCAGACGGTGCTCAGCTGCACCAATTGACCAAGAGTAGGATCCGAAAATGGACCTTAGCAAGAGGAGTTTAAGAATGTTCTTTGATATTAAACCCAGCCATTCAAAATAATTGCTTACTGTTTTCTATATGCTGGGCACTGTTCCAAGCACTTCACCATAGACTATCTCATTTAACTTTCCACAATCCTGTGATGTATTTTTTCTATAATTATCTCCACTTCACAGTTGAGAAAACAGGTTTGGGAGACTGAGGAACATGGAAGGCCACCAGGTCATCAGCGATAGCTGGGGGTGAAAGCAGGCAGAGGCGACAACCCATGCATGGCCTCACCACACTGAGTAACAGGTCAGAGAGTATGCAGGAGTTGAGGAAACAGAGACAGCAAGTGCTGACATCCCTTCCAAGACATGGTGGGTGGGGCGACAGAGG
The DNA here is from genome assembly GCA_004363605.1 of Indri indri. Classification (NCBI taxonomy): domain Eukaryota; kingdom Metazoa; phylum Chordata; class Mammalia; order Primates; family Indriidae; genus Indri; species Indri indri. The sequence goes on along the minus strand of RJWJ010000801.1, from coordinate 36,912 downwards.
CTAGGGGAGCAGTCAGTTACCACTCCTAGGAAGGATGGAAGATACTTGGGCTGTGTCTCCCCAGTCTGAGAACTGGGGAGAGGCTGGGGAGGGACAGAAGGCTAGCGTTGGTTGTCTGCTGGTTGCTGTAGGTGGCTGATGCGTCCAAGTACTGCATGCCGCTGAGAGGGAGGTGCTGTAGGATCTGCAGTTTGATAGCAGCATAAAATCTGGAATCACTGCCATGGGAAATGTAGACGAAAGCTGTGAAGGAAAAAGTAAAATTATTACTGAGTAGTCCCGAGGCAGGAGAAAAATGAATTGGAGGTTGGATCTAGGTGGCTACAGCAATATCGGCATGGTGGAGGGTCTGGCAGCATAGCTATAAAGGAAAGAAAGTAGGTAGCTTCAGTGAGAGGGAGAGGAGGTTTGTTGACTTAATTGCGTTATTTTTTAACAAGGCTGGAAGAACAAGCTCTTTAAGTAGCAAAGTGGAGGCAGGAAAATGCTGGAACAACCTCCAGACCTAGAGAAGATAATAATAGCTAATTTTAATTGAGCATTAAATGATATATCGGATCTGTTTTATACACTTTGCAAGTCTATGAGATAAGAACTATGTAAGAGTTAAATGGGAGAATACACATCTCCCATGTATAAGGACCACCAGCAAAGCCAAGTTTCAGTTAAAATATTGCAGGAAAGGTTTTAGCAGAGAGAAAAGAAATGCAATTTTAGAGTTAGAAGAAGAAGACTGGGTAGTCCCTAGGTCAGTGTTTCCCATACTCACCTGAACTAGGTTTCAGCTGGGGTCCCTGGTAAAAATACAGATTCTGATTCTGGAAATTCTGATCCTAAGTGTGAGTGGGCCCCGGAATCATTGTCAAATAAGCTCTTCATGAACATAGTTGCCCGGTCAGGAACTGGGTGAGCAGAAGAAGATGCTGGAAATGAGGGTGGGATGAGAGGGAGAGAACGGGGAGAGCCAGTACCTGGGTGAGCCTAAAAGGGTGGAGGGGATCCTCTGTCCTGTACTCAGAGGGAGGGGGCTCCAAGTCTCTGGTCTGGCAGAAGCCCACCAAGTGACTCGAGACTCATCATTACCCCACCAACTCCAGCAGCCGAGTGGGGTCTCCTGGCTGGTGTCTTTCACAGATGGCATGCGAGCCCACAGAACTTTGAGTTTCTCTAATCAGTTTTGACGTCAAGGTCAGGCATCACAATGGTGTAGTCCAATCATAGGGTTAAAATATGTCCTTATCATAATCATCACCCTCTCCCCCTAAAACAACATATACCTGCGGACAGATACCTAAAATCCTTTACTGGGGGATTAAGGGCCCACCACACTCTCACAGTTATAACAGATTTAAAATGCAGGAAAGAGAGGATGCATTGAAATTCATTCACAGTACAGTGTATCCATCAATCAACCGGTGTAAACTGCAGATCTTAGTGCCCTGAACAGGCAGTCTGAACAAAGGTATTCGAGCCCACTGGAGGCGTGGGTACTGGGTATCTGGTGTCAGGCACCTCCCCCCGGGGAAGAGAGGTGGAAGGGCAAAAGGAAGAAGGTTTTGAGTATGCATAATTTTTCTTCATTTTACTTAAGAAGGACCAGGCTGGGCTGTTTGCATTCAGAAGAGAAAAGCCAAATGAGAGCTCCGTGCTGGGGTGTTCTGCTGGCAGAGCTCAGCCAGGTGCAGCTTCTCGGGAGTGCAGCTGCCGGGTGTTTGCCGGGCTGGAAGTTAGTAGAAAAAAGACATGATTAGAGAAAAAAAAAAAAAAAAAGGAGAAAAGAACTGTCTTTGGGTACTTTGAAAGCAGCTGATGATAGACTCTAGTGAAGGGTTATCAGTGGATCCCTTCAAAGTCTTGAAGCAGGAAGCCATGAAAGAACTTCTGAGAAAAAATATGGAGGGGAGTTTGAGAGGGCTAAGGACCGATTCTCATAGACTTTGATTGAAAAATTGTAGAGAATTTGAAGCATATGAGCAACGGTGGTTCTCAAAGGCTCCATAATTCAGCTAGTTCACTACAAATTCACTGAACCACCTCTGGTTTTGCTTCAAATCCCTGCCACCATCAAAAATGTTAGAGGCAATCAAATACACAGTTCTAATTTATGGATGCTATATTGACAGACAGATTCCTCTTCCTGGAGCTTCACGGGTTGGGCCTCCAGTGAATCTGAGCATTTGAAAAACGTTACTAAATGAAGTCTATGCATGCACGCTGAATCTGTAGGGATGCATTCAGAATGTACCCAAGTTTCATGATTATGGTGAAGTCTAATATTTTAAAATTGGGGTTTTTTTTTAAAGCAAACACAGACTCTGATTTAACAGGTATACTAGCGAAGAGAAGATATCAACTATTATTTTATATTGTAATTTAAAAATACAGTTTCACCGGCCAGACACGGTGGCTCACACCTGTAATCCCAGCACTCTGGGAGGCCGAGGCGGGTGGATTCTTTGAGCTCAGGAGTTCGAGACCAGCCTGAGCAAGAGCGGGACCCCGTCTCTACTAAAAATAGAAAGAAATTAGATGGGCAACTGAAAATATATAGGAAAAATTAGCCGGGCATGGTGGCACATGCCTGTAGTCGCAGCTACTCGGGAGGCTAAGGCAGGAAGATCGCCTGAGCCCAGGAGTTAGAGGTTGCTGTGAGCTACGCCATGGCACTCTACTCAGGGCAGTAGAGTGAGACTCTGTCTCAAAAAAAAAAAAAAAAAAATACAGTTTCACCAATGACTTCCATATTATCCCACACTCTGTAGCAAATAGTGGCTGATTCTCTGCTGACTGTGCACAATCCTAGAAATTGGCAAAGAAAAAGGGCAGCATTTTATATCCCTGCAATGATTTAACTTAGCAGTTATTAGAGGGAGAGCTCGTATTATTTGGATCCTTTTACTTGAAAAAAATACATGTGGACTTCTATTTACCTATGGTACGTTGTACTCACAACATTCAAAATTAAATGTTTGTCAGAATGACAAGTGCTGTTCACATTCGTCTTCTTCAGTCCTTACTAGTCAAAATCAAGTGTTCCATGGTAGATCTGCTAATTACAGATGGCCCTAAGTAGTACCTTCCTCAAAGGGCTGTGCTCAAAGCAGTAATGCCAAAGCCTTGGAAGGTTGGAAGATACTGTATGTTCATGGCTTGCATATATCTAATAATTTGTCTCTCTTTATTCTACCTATTCTGCTTGTCATCTTCTCCACTCCTTCGTACTGTTTTAGGTTAATCCTCTGTGCAGCATTACTGCCAGTCTTCCCATCTCCATCACTTATGCTTTAGCTTCATGTCCTTTCCCTTTGAATCTAGTGAATTCCCAACCGAAAAACACCAATGGGGAGTGGTATGTATTGGGAAGGCAGTTAACTTAATGAACCTATTTCTGAAAACCTCAGAAAACTGCTGACAATGTGTTTATTTCCCGTGTTGTTGAAGCCTAAAGTTGATGGGTAGGAAGGGAGTTTCATACGACGTCCAACAAAACATAATAGAGATGCACAAAGCAGAACAAAAGTAACTATGTATTTCCTGTTTCTACCTTCCTTAATTGTCCTTCACCTTCTCCTTTTTTCTTCTTTTTGCTTTAAAACTTTTTTAAGTTTTAAACTAACAGACAAGTTGGAAAAAATAGTACAGTTCCTATGTACATTTCACCCAATTCCCTGTGATGTTAAAATAGCAGATAACTATGGTATAAGGACCCAAACTAAGAAGTTAACATTGGCACAAAACTATTAACTAACCTACAAACCTTATTTGAATTTCACTAGTTTGTCCATTAAGTTCCTTTTTCTGTTTCAGGATCCCACATTGCATTATTCGCTATGTCTCCTTGGTCTCCTGTGCTCTGTGACACTTCTCAGTCTTTCCTTTCATGACCTTGACACTTTCAAATGTAGTGTTAGTTATTTTGTAAAATGTCCTTCAATTTGGATTTTTCTGATGATTTCGCATGATTAGATTGAGGTTATGCATTTTGGGCTAGAAGACTTCAGAAGTGATGTGCCTTCCTTAGGGGGTGCATGGTATCAATGTGTCTTATAACTGGTGATGTTGATCTTGATTATTTCATTAAGGCAAGTCTGCTGGGTTTCTTCAAAATAAATACCTCAGGGAAGATAGTTTGAGACTATACAAATATACTGTTTCTCCTCAGACTCTTGCCCACTACTTTTAGCATCCATTGGTAGTTCTTGTCGGCAGCAGTTATTACTGTGGTGTGTCGGTGGTGATTTCTTGTTTCATTCGTTCTTTCTACATTGATTAATTGGAATTCTTCTCTAAGGAAGAGCTGTCCGTTCTCCCCCTACTGATTTATTTATTCTGTTATTTATATCATTATAGACTCATGAATATTTATTTTAGTCTATGTGCTGGAATCTGTTCCTATCGTTGTTTAGTTTATTGCTCAAATTATTCCAGCTTTGACTATTGGGAGCTCTTTCAGGATAGCTCCTCTTCCCCTTTAACTTGTCCAGACCTTATTTTAGAACTTTCGCCCTTTTTGGCATTGTGAGATGCTGTAGGTTTATCTCATATTTTTCCCACCGCAGCCCAGGAATCGACCACGTTTCCAAGGAGGCACCTGATTCCTTTTATTGCAGAATCCTGTTCAGAAACCAAGATCTGGGCTCTAGGAGTGCTCATTGCTTGGGTGTCATTGTTCTAGACCCTCTCAGCAGACAGAACTTGGAGATGCTAGAAACATAGACATACATATAGACTAACCCATGCATACACATATCTACATTTACTTCTAAATCTGTCTGTATGCATATTAAAAAACCATGAGTTTGCACTGATAACTCCTCTTCCAATCCAACACCACAGTGTTCATTCTAGCCTCTTCCCCCTCTCCTTATTTGTACCTTCTTCATGCAGTAAGAAAGCTGGCTCTCATTAGCTACAATGTCTGTACTTATTTGTTCAACCCTAATATATTCCTAAAGTTGTTTCAGAATCACTAACCCATACCCTTGTACTACCAGAGTACAGTCTTTGTGTACAATTCTTTTTCCTTTAGCCTTATAGTATTGCATCAAAATACTGTTTTCCAATATTACTTAGGTTAGTTCTTTTCTTCCCCAAGCCCTTCATGTGGTTATGTTAGTTATTTGTAGTATAATTAAGTTCATTTGGGGTTTCCTCTATCTTGGTTGATTGTTTTTAATGTGCATATGGTAAAATTCACTCTTAGTTGTTTACAGTTATGTGGGTTTTGGCAAACAAAGAGTCATGTATCCATGGTGATGATACAGAGCAGTTCCAACCCCAGATCTTCCTCATTCTCCCTTCCCCTGACCATCTCTGATCCCTGTAGTTTCATCTTTTCCAGTATGTCAGAAATGGAATCAGACAATAGGTAGACTTTTGGATATGGCTTCTTTCATTACCAGAATGCACTTGAGTTTCATCTATGTTGTTGTGAGTAGTATGCCACTGTATGGATGTGTATAATTTGTGATGCTTGCCCATGCGTCTGATGTTTATTTTCATAAAATTGCCCACTGGATTGATGCTTGTTGCATTGCTTCTTGGGACTCTGAAACTGTGACTTGAAACTGTGATTTTTATCTTTCTTTAGCTCATTTTGTCTTATTTACTTTGGTTATTTGCTACAACCATCAATCATTTTAACATTCTGAGGACGGTTAGAACCAACCCTTAATTATTTTTGGTAAGATTGACAGGGAGAATATAGATAATTGAAATCTTCACATAATCCATAAGCCTTGTAATAGCCACTTCTTCCCCCAACTACTTAAAGGTAGCAAAATTGACTCATTTTAAGTTTTATATCCTTTCCCTTCCTTTACTCATCCTCTGGTAGAAGCACTAATGAGTCCTCAGGTGACCATAAAAATGGAAAGACAGAGAAAAAGGGGAAGCACAGGATGTAAGTAATCTACATAGTAGATAAAAAGCCTCTGAGTCACTGAGAATTGATTGCCCTCCAGTAAAATAGATCTGAGCAGGGATTATGTGCCTTTGACTTATTTTTGATTCCCATGTAATGCTTGGTACTTGTTGATTCAATGACTTATGGTCAGTCCTAAAAGTCCACCTAAAATAATATATTCCTACTCAGAAAATACTAACCTCTCAGCTCTGTTGTCCTTCCCAGCTATCTATGTGCTGTTCACTACAAATCATGAGGTTAATTTGTGGTACTGGGAGAACTTTAATTGCATTAAAGCAGGTATTTGTAAATTTACAACCGTGGATACGCACACCTGATAGTCTTTTGGGAATCTGTGCACTCCTAGAAATTATATATACTAATGTAATTATATAAATTTCCTTTCCTGGGAGGGAGGACCATAGTTTCAATCAGATTTCAAAAGTGTAAAACAAAATTAGCAAGATCATCTACATGACTCCTCTAATATTGACCTGGTGACTCTGAGAGCCCTCATACCCTGTTTCTGAGAGATGTTCCTTTGGACTCAAGAAGCATCGCTAGACTATAAATTCCTTAAGAGAAAATATTGAATTTTTTTTTAAATATCTCTAGCACCTAACACAGAGCCTGATTTTAAATAGGTGTTTAATAAATACTTCCTGAATTAATTCAATATTTTTAGGCTACTGATAGGACTTTGTAGTCTACTGATATAGTAAGAAATCTGATTAGCTTATGTAATTTGCGGGATACATAATTTAGTTTGCAGGAAACCATAAGCTTTGTCATAACATGTATTAGTTAATTAGCCAATAAATCACCAAATGCTAGTGCCTTTATGCATATTCTTTCTAATACTTTTTATACTCACACCATGTGCCTTCCTTTCCTAAATCCCTGCAGTTTGCAGTGGTAAGAAATAGGAACATATTGTCCCCTCTCTATTTTGCTACCTAAGGGAGGGAGGGTTCAACTGATTTTGAAAAGATGACTATGCAGTATGAAATCTTGACAAAAATGTTTTATTTTAGTGTTTTAAACTTTGGACACAAAGTCTAAACTGCAAAACTGCGTTATTATGAATTGACCGTTCTGGCTCTGTTTGTTTATAAATTCCTATAGAGGGCTTTCTGAAGAAAACACTGGTAATTCTGTGTTTGGTACACAAAACAATGGACTCAGCCTGAGTTTTAGAAACCTGGTGTGATCCTACTTCATCTACAAAGTGGTACCCGACAACCCTAGCCCACACTAATCTCTCTTTCATATCAGATGATGGTACCATTGAAAGGTAGCATGTCCCTGTTTCGTGTATGTCTGTTCTGACCCTCTGTCTCAACGTTAGCTGAGGGCTAAGCCAGTAGGTAGCAGTCAATAAAAATCTCAGTGAATTATACTTATTTAAGGTAGCTATATTAATTAAAATGCACATATACATACATAAAAATACATAGGTACTTAGATTAAACCAACATTTTGCAAGCTGAGATCTCACAGACTGAATTTGACTCCTCTATACCTTATGTTTGGGTCAAAGACTATTATTTTTTTTTTTAATCTGAGCCAATATTTAAAAATCAAGATATTTTGCAAAAATAAATTTCTTCACTTAATTTTTTTTTTATATTTTTGAATCTGGTAGAAATGACTGGCTCATTTCTTTCTCTGTAAATCTGAAATGCTTGCTTGAATTTAAGTTTTACCATAGGCTTTCATATTTTCTAAAAATTCCTTTCAAGACTCTAGATTTGTAATCTAGAGTTTTATAAAACTGGAATGCTGTCTTTCACCTGTGAAAATGTTCCACAAAACTGGCATTGAGCTGTTTTTCTGGGAAAATTGATGGATTTATGCTGCTCTGTCCACATATTCTTGGCAAGGGCCCTTTTGACCACTGGCACGTATTTGTAAGACTGTCTGGGGTTGGGAGTAGAGCCTGTGGTTATGGAATAGGTCCAAGTTAACTGGCCCACACAGGGGAGCCAACCCGTGACCTTGAGCCCATTACCACAGGGTTCTAACCAATTGAGCTAAATAATTGAGTAATTGTTTCTTAGAAATCTGATCAAATCAGATAGCATATAATAAGAGTCTGTCTGTGAACAAGGGTAACGATGTCAGCGAACAAGGGAGCTTAAGATAATGGAAAAGTTATCAAGTCCTCAGATTGGTTGGCATATTATATTTGGCCAAGTAGTCACTAAATTGGACTTTGCTATTATAGCTAATTGCATTTCTGGGGCAATTGGAACTTAAAAAACTAAACTTTTATTGAGTAGGGTTCCTTTTGAAGGATTCAGAATTTTTGGTTAATAATTGACAACATATGTACAAACAGTTGGAGAACATAGAGGGATGGAAAGAACTTTGTACTGAATTGAGGGATTTAAGTCTCTGGTCCCAACTACTAGTGTGACCTTAGGCAGGTCCCTTGCCTTTCTGAGCTTTGGGAGGGATTAGATAAACCTGATCTCAAAGATCCCTACAGCCCTAAGAAATTTTCTATTAACTCCATGATTTTTGAACCAATAAAAACATTTTGCATACAAATCTCTTTATATCTTAATAACTAAAAATGAAAATGGATTATTTTTTGCAGTAGTAGATAATTAAATAAACAATATTTCAGAAGCACTGAACAAACTTATTTTTGATATATATTGATGCCTGCATAAAATCAATATATAATATGCACAATTTCACACAGAAATCCAATGCAAATCCAATACATAAATAAATACATAAACCATAGTTTTATGTATTATATAATTGGTTCTTAATCGCATTTTGTATTTCAAAGCACTTACGAATCACCCTAAAAATTTTGCCTTTTTATCAAATAAACATTGTTTTAGATGCAACATATTAATGAATTGCTTTGTAATTATTATTCATGAATCTTCAGATTTGGATCCATTGATATGGTCTTTTTAGAACTGCCTCTCCTCCCCTAACTTGCTAAATTTACATTAAATACTTTAAGCTCAGGCATTCCTTACCAAATTGTTCATTTTTCTGGTTCTTTCTTTTCTTTCTTTACTAATACACTCAAATATTACTTTTATAAAACTGAGATAATGGTTGGATTTATTGTTCTTTTATCCAAACTGACTCTTCCGTCACTGAATTGACTGGATTAGTGAGCACACAGAGCTCAGTAAGATGGGTCCTAGAGAGTTTTAGGGTTGGTGCAAAATGAATGACAACAGCTTAGTCACACTTGAAAAAATATATTGGCTTGGGTTTCCAAATAACCTTCCAAAATGAAAAACACAAATACTGTGGGTTTCTACAGAATCAAATATAACTGTAATGTTTGTAAAAAAGATTAGTTATTGGAAGTCACTTCAATATTAGGTGGTGAAGTTTAGAAAACCTAAAAATGGGGAGACCAGAAGCACTAAATCCAAAGCCAAATACAGGTTGCAGATGCTGTGGGTGCTGGTTGCCAATCCCACTGCCATCTGAGTTATGCAGCTGGTGTACCCTGCACCAGCCCTCCAGAGCCATTCGGAGACCCAGGCTGCTGGTTTCTATGTATTGCAGCAGACAGTGGGACACCTCTGTCATCTGAATAAGCACATAGCTGAGCAAAAGTTTTCAATATCATTTTTTTATTTGATGTCATCTAAACTCGATTGGATTTTTAAAAATAGCCCGAGAGATAAAGAAACACCCTCTGGTGAATTTACTTGGTTGAGAATCACCCACATTTTTTCTTAAAGATATGCTCACCAAAGACCCCACCTGGAATGTTCCACTCAGAGGCTCAGATCTCTGATTTATGTAATTATGGGCTGTATAGGATTGTGCATTTCATTACATATACACAGAATTCCTAGCCTTGGTTTCTTTTGTTATTCTGTGAGAACACTGGCAGCCATTTTGAACTATAGAGCAGTATTAGGAAACCGCAGGAATTATTCATCTGTGGTACTGAAGAAAGGAAAAATTAGCCATGGGTACAGAAAAGGGAGGAACAAGAAAATACACTTACATAGCAGAATAGTAGTTTCACAGTCTAGTGGACAAACAAATAGGAGCCTGATGCTTTGGACAGACTATAAATCAATTTCTGATTTCTTTGGTCAAATTGTAAATCATCACTGTGCAAAGCTACAACATATTTCCAGGTGAAGGCAGTACTTTTGTCATTGTGTGTTATTTGTAATAGCTCTTTCTGAATTACAGGTGATTAGAAAACCTTGTCAGAAATCAAGTTGTTATTGCTGTTGTTTAATCCCAGATATATTTGCTCTAGATGTTAGACTGGTGGAGAATGGGATTATATCTACTTTTATAAAACTATATTAAAATCCCATGGGAAATCACCTATGAAAAAATAACTTTGTCCAGGCCCCTCTGGACAAAGGGGAGCACTGCTGATCAGAGTAGCCACTGAGTGATGGTCACTCTAGGCTGAGCTCCTTTGGGATAAGGTTTTGTAGGACCTGTAGGATTCCTAGAATATTCAATTTGCAGTTGGTAACTTTATCTTACTCATAGGTCCCAAATTTCTAAACTTCAAGGAGAAGCCAAGGAAAAGGGTGGGGAGGGTGGTTCTAAACTTTTAAAAAAAAAAAAAGTGGAGACCCTTGCAGGCAACACAGACTTGACAAATTTCCCAAGACTTGTGACTTTTTGACCCTAGAAGAGTCAAAGTATGTAGAATTTCATTTGAGACATTCAGGATATAAATATTTCTTTCCTCTCAGCCTATTTGTAGTTGAGAATCAATTCCATTTTATGGCCTCATCTTCAAGGACTTACAGAATAAAAAGGGATATTAGTTAACTTTAAATCTAACATAAAAATATTGAAATCTGATCCCTTGCCTTACAAACTAAGTTAGGGCTTATACATACATATTTTTAATTACCTATTTCTCCAAAAGAACTCGTCTATGAAAGAGTACAGATGGAGGTATCATTACTTAGAATTCTTTTAAGGGCAGGATGAAATCTAATGACAAAGATGAGTAGTGTCAAAACTTTAGAAAGTGCAGCAACTACCTCACACATATCTTTGTTTAAAACCTAAGATTAGGGAGGCCGTAATTTCTGAAACTCTGAAATTAAAGGTCTGAGATAGATACCATGTTTTTAATAGAAGACATCTTACAGATTAATCATCTTTAATGATGGCTTTGGGTTTAAATTTCATTCTAGAATTTGGCCCTGCATTTTTGAAGACAGGGTGTTTGTACAACATGAAAGAACTGGTCATCATGAGGTGTAACCTAAGGTGACCCAGTGCCCCTGTGGCACTGGGAATGCTAGGTGTTCGTTACCTTTATTAGGTGAGTAACTGTCCCCCATTTGGTCTTGTTGCGGCTGTAGACATGCTGGGCTAGCTTGTAATTACCACATCTAAACTAAGCTAGTATGGTGATTTGTGGGTTCATAGGGAATGTATCTTCTAGCTTGGGAGCTTTATGGTGAAATAACATGATGAGTTAGGAGGGACCACTGAGTCCTTCTTCTAAGATAAAGAATGTGCAGAGAGGAGAAAACAGGTATCTTCCCTGATATCCTAACCCCACGTGTAATTCAGTTCAACAATAAGTGTTGGGTTTTTACTAGGCATCACACACCAAGAATGAGGGTAGAAACAAAATTTAACTAATTTACGGTATTCTTAGCACCTAGTGGAGGATCTGGTACAAAGAAGGTGCCTGACAAGCATTTAAGTATTTGTTGAATAAATGCATGAATGTGTGTGTGCATAAACAACAAAAATATGTAACGATCCAGCCCTTGAGCAGCTCACAGTTAAGCAAAGATTAAAATGATGCCCTACCTACTATACAGCTGCTAACATCAGCACAAACCCTCATCTCCACATTCTTTCCCTGAACAGAGTTTCCATCCAATCTTGACTAAAGATTGATACGCCCACCCAAGTTTGTTTTGTTTAGTGAAAATGTCATATACATCATAAAATTAAATGTAAGTTTTAATGAATTGAGACAGACATTTCAGAAGTTAACCCCCAACAATTGTCTCTTATTCAAAATTACTTTCACAGGAAAAAGAAGTTTAAGAACCAAAGTTGAGAGCTTTCACCTTTTAAGAACAGTTTCAAACTTACTATCACTTGTTAAGAATCAATATAAGAACTCTTTTCCATTGTTTAAGGCTCTCTTACCAACTCTATCATGCATTAATTATTTTTGCTTCTTTTGTGTTTATATAATAAATGCTTGACAAAAAAAGCCACATAATTTAAGATTTTTATGGCACAATGGAAAAATTTCTTACCCCCAGGGGTAAAAAAATTCTGTGATGTTCCTCATTGTCTTTTCAGGGAAGATTTTATATACTAATAGGAGGAAGAATATGAAAGGGGAAAAAAGCCCTAGTATACCTAATGTATGTGATATGCAGAAGGTTTAGAATATATAGAACATAAAAGAACATTACATGAGCTATAGTGGGTTAACGCTGCGTGTTCTTAATTTTAAATTTCAGATAAATACGATTTCAGCTTTGATCCTACATGGACTAATTCTTTTGTCACTCAACTAATTAATTCAGTATGCTAGAGAAAAGATGCTAATTTGGGCATCAAAGAAGTGATAATTTTTTTGTTTAATCAGAGTTATAAAGATAAGTTTTACTCCCATTAGACTGGGACTGGAACTCAGTCATTTTATTCCTATTTAGTACAAATGAATTCCGTAGTAAATGTGCTCTGTTTCTCTTAACATCTAAAGATGGAGCAGTAGGATTCAGGTCCTTTGCATAGTCATTATAAAAAAAAAATGAGTCATTTCTTCATACTGTCCATTTATTCTTTACACATCACAAAGTAGTCACCATCATCTTTTCTTTTTGATAATGGAGTATTATCTGTACAAATTGCATGCATGTTAATGTGCGCTATGGAATGCAAGTTGTGTTTGACGTTGTATTTAGAGACTACGGAGGAGGCCACCAGCTTCCACAGAACTTTCAGTTAGCCTCCCCCGGGTTTGACTTGTTTGACATGAGTCAGTTTTTCCCTTTCCAGGCAGTTTGCGGAGATGACATCACGTGTCTGTGAGTGGTGAGTTCAGAGCTATTTCCTGTGGGGACCGTTTCCTTCTGCAGGAGCAAGTTGTGGTCGGGGCGCAGGCTGGCCGTGGGAAGGAGAGGACAACCGTGCAACCTCCCACAGCTGACAGAAAAAAATTTAGAAATCAGGTGTGATTTGGTCTCAAAACACTGTTTCCGTTCCTGGTTTTCCAGTTTCCGGGGCAAAGGAGGTAGAGAAAAGGGAAGGAAAGAGGAAGAAGGGGATGTCGTGGGTACGCGAAAGAGAAGGGAGGATCTGGCTGCTGCCTGAAGTCGGAATTCCAGCCACAGGATCTGTTTGAGCCGCTACTGGGGTTTTACATACAGGCCATCCGTTGTGTTGTTTTCTCAACCAGCCTTCAGAAAAGCCCAAAGATCCACTTAAAAATAATAATAATACAAGGGAAAGATATACATTCTACTGCTTTGAAAGTAAACATTTAATAAAAAGAAAAGCCTCTTTAACTATTAAGAAAACATAAAAATGCAAAAAGACCTGTTTCTGTAGTGCTCCTGTTAAATATATTTCCCAGAAATCATAAGCATTTAGTCAGAGCCACTAAGTGCTTGCGATTTGCCCACCATGTTTTGAAGCCAGTGAGAGTGTATGAAAGCAATTAATCAAAGTTCACTGTGCTCCTGAAGAGTATTTCTTCTTCTGGAAAGCAGAGGGATAAAATAACTTAAAACTCAGCGTGGTAGTGACAGTTAATAAGCTTTTTAGAGTCCCTGTGTGGATCTGAAAATCATACTTTATTAGTATCTTTATCTTTCTTGCTCACTCATTCATGCTTATTTTTATTTAATTTTAATTTTGGCCTCTTTTTTGTAAGTTTTTCTTTTTTATTTTTTCTTAACTGAATGCTGCTTTAATAACAGAGTAGAGTTTTTATTTGCTACCAAAATGCTCAGTAAAAGCAACTGCCCAGTGTCTCACAGATCTCTTAACTGATTCCTTACAAATCGTCCTTCCAGAGGCCCTTTGTTTTGTTTGTTTGTTTTTAGGAATATTGCTTATTGGGGACGTGTGTTTTGCTTTACTTTCTGGACCCTCTAGAATTCTTTTTAATGTATTCAGTATTTCCAAGTCTGTTGCATTTCCTAGCCCCTAGCATAGGGAAAGCAAATTAGCTCAAGGATTCCCAGCCGCTGAATTTAGCCAGCGAGCTGCTTAAGGCTCTACCCTGCAGATGTTTTATCCTCTTAGGCAGAAATCGTAGAATGTCATAGGACCTCCCTGCTTTTTAATCCTAAGAATAAACATCAACCTATTTGAGATCTGGAGACTCCCTCCTTCAGAATGAAAAGTTGCCATGACCACCAATTTAGGAATCGCATCCTAGGAATGAGCGATAACACAGAGAAAAGTAGACGCTTAAGGTAGGCAATGTTGGCCTTCAAGGGAGTAGTAGATAAAGATATCAGTGGCATTAAACAGGTTTGTTGCTTTCACATAGCCGGTCATCATCTTGGAAATGTATAAACTTACCCAAAATAAATGTCAAAACAATATACCAGAAATTAAAATTTTAATTAGAAATCCTAATTCCAGGGTCTCAACTGCCTTTTAACCCAGTTAGGGTTAACAAGAAAGATTTTTAGTATTGAGTTTTTCTTCAGTTATTAAAGCACCAACTCAGTTTCTACTTGTGTACACATCCTATAAAGCAAATCCCTGTCTGCTTTTCCATGCCATGGAATGGACTTTGTGGACTTATGGAGTTTAAAATATGGCACTGCCATGGTGAAAAGCACACTGGATTTTGTAGCTTTTCTCCCCCACCCTCTTTAAAAGTCATAGGCATTAGCCACGGCAGCCAGTGTGGGAGGCCAAAACGTAAAATGAAAATGTTTTCCCTTCTTAATCAATATTAGTTTACAGCAAACACAAATCTGTTCATTATTCTATCAATAATGCTAACATAAAAGTAGATAATGCCCTTAGGTACCCAAAAAAGGGGGAATGGGGATGGGAACTCTAATTGGTCAATTTTCACTGAATTTTTATTGGATTCATTAGCTCTCAAATACAGTGGGAACCAGGTAAAGTAAACAAGGAAAGACCTGTATGACATAAATTTTAGAGAGAAGCAATAGCTGGAGTGCACAAAACCATATGACATTACAATACATGGAAGTTAATTTCATCAGCATATGCATATGCTAATTCAGAGCACAGTTTAGAATACATCAGACAACAGAAACCTTTTATGGGTGGATTTCAGAATAAACTATGGAAATAATAGTCAAAGGCCTGTGAACTTCTCTGCCCCCATATTGTGCTTGAGCTATTTCAAACTGTATAATTTATGAAATGATAAGGAACTATCATGCCTCATTTGTAAGGCAGCTACTTACAGAGTGGACGAACCATTATCCAAGTCCAGAAAACACTATGACTGTGAGGTCTGTGCTTTTTCACATCCAAGATTGTTTCATAGATGTCTAACTTTAATATTAGTGGTGAATGGATTTTGTAGCCTTTTCCAAAAGCATCATTGACACCCAAAGACATTTGCTGATTGTAGGAGGAGAAATATATACCTTGTTTCAAACTTTTCAGCTCTCTCTGGATTCATCATAGCTCCCAGCTCATTCGGAACAAGAGTGAATGAAGGAACTTTTTCCTTGCCTGACTGTTTAGTCCTCAATCCTCAGTCAGTCAGGATTGCTTTCATACAGTGTGGGATTAAGTGGAAGTGGAAGGGTCGATGGTAATAACTGCATAAACTGCCCAGTGGGATCCAAGAGGAAAATTGTGGATAGACAGAACTTAGAAGTGAACAGAATTAAGAAGTGAATTAAATGAGACACTAGACACGAAAAAAGCCAAAGATAGAACCAGACATATTGTGAATTTGAATCATTCATCCGTGTATGTATTATAGTCTGGGAGGAATTTGAAAGTCATCATTACCTAGAAAACCCAAGGAAAGAAACAAAAGAAAATATTTGCTGAGGAACCGGTAGGTAACTAACTACTAAGAATGATATCAAAATCTTTATCATATAGAAAACAATGGGATACCAGTGGCTTATTTAGTTAGTTGGGTTGAGGGATTAGATATTTACCTGACAATTGATGTTGTTAATGGTTAAATTCAACATGCATAGTCTAGTGTGATCTGTAGCAGTTGCTCGGTAATGAATGAACAAACCATTATCAAATTCCACTTTCCCAGATGGCTCTTTAGAGCCTCTCTACCTAAGCAAAATTAGTGAGGTTTGTTTTGGGTGTTTTTCTATAACTCTGTCTGAGGTTCTTGTGTATCTTGTGTAATTTAATCTCCTTTGATTTCTTAAATTGTACAGAGAAATCTCATTTTGTAGATAGGAACCATTTTACTTATACATGTTGCATCATATTAACTGATAAATTAGTTGTTTGGCACACCTCCATTCCTCTTTATCAACTCTACGAACAAACTGATTTCCTCTCCTTCATGCTGTTTTTCCTGAGTCTCCTCCCTCCCATCTAAGGCTCGTCTCCCCAGAGGTGCTGTACATCTCTGTCCTCTTCCCTTAGCAAGAACTTTATTCTCCTAATACCAGTGTCCATAGCAGCCCTATTCACAAGAGCCAGAAGGTGGAAACAACCCAAATGTCCATCAGTGGATGAGTGGATAAACAAAATGTGGTTATGTACACACAATGGAATATTACTCAGCCTTAAAAAGGAATGAAATTCCGATATATGCTACAACATAGATAAACCTTGAAGATCTTATTCTAAGTGAAATAAGCCAGATACAAAAGGACAAATATTATACGATTCCACTTATATGAAGTCTCTAGAATAGTCAAATTCGTAGAGACAGAAAGTGGAATAGTGGTTACCAGGGGCTAGAGGAAGGGGAGAATGGGGAGTTTATTGAGTTGCGGACACAGTTTCAGTTGGAGATAGTGAAAAATTCCAGAGATGGATGGTGTTTCGGTTGCACAACAAGGTGAATATACTTAATGCCACTGAACTACACACTTAAAAACAGTTAAAATGGTAAATTTTATTTATGTATATCTTACCACATAAAAAAGAAAAGAAGTTTATTCTTCTCCTTCCTCCATCTCCAACGTCTCACTCTCTCTGGGATTTGTCTTTTTTCTATCAGCAAATGAAGGTTCTCTGGTATAAGCCAAATTGAAAACCTCCCTCGTCAGCACGCCGCACCCCCAGCGGCCACCCTCCCGGCCAACTTTTTGAAATGGTTGCAGAGACACAGACTTTTATATTAACCTACTTACATGCCATTCACTCTTGCCATCACACCCCTTTGCCTTCTGCTCATGCCACTCTGATGTCCCTTGCTATGAACGCCTTTAGGTTGACAAATCCAGTGAACACTCTTCAGTCCTCACCTAGCCGGGCTCTGAGCAGGGTTCCCAGCCATTGACCACATCCTCCTTACGCTCTTCCCAGATTCTCTTGATTTTCTTTCTGTCTCCTGGCTGTTCTTTCTCTATCTCTTTTGTCCACCACCACCTCCTTCCTGTATCCAACCTTTAAATGTCACAGTTCCTTGGGACCTGGGAGTGGGCCCATTCCCTTGGATGTCCCAAAGGCGTACTGAAACAATCCTGGTGTAAACTGCACTTTTGCTACATCTCCATCAGCTCGCCATTTCCAAATCACTCTCTCTTCTCTAGTCCAAGCCACCATCATCTCTCACCCACACTCCACAGTCATCCCCAGCCAAGTTTACTGGTTGCATTTATTATTCTGCTTTTACTTGCTGTTGGTTACTTCAGCAATCAGGGTAGTCTTTTAAAAATACTTACCACATTGTATCACTTCTGCACGAATGACTTGGTTACTCCTGTTTCCCCTCTACCAACTCCTGAAATCTGCCAATTTCTTCACCTGGCTTCTCTGTGCCTTCAATGACTAAGCAATGACTGCAGACCAAACCCCACGCTTCCCTCAGACCTGGGCTCATGGCTTTTCCGCCCATATCCTGGCAGCATCTCTCCTCTGCTCTCCTGGCTTCAGCCACCCTGGCCTTCTTTCATTGCTTGGAATGTGCCAGCCAAACCCGTGTCCTCGGCATGTGCTGTTTCTTCCACCCACAAGGCTTTTCTTCCACTCTTTGCTTGTCTGGAACCTCTCACTCTTATATTCTCAGCTTAAATGCCATTTCTTCACTGAGGCCTTCCCCAATCAATCAATTCCCTATTATTGTCTCTCCTGGCATCCTTCATAGGACTTTTCACAACTGACGATTACGTGTTTATACTTGTTTGGTGACTGTCTCCTCAATAAGAATGTAAATTCCATGAGGATAATGTATGGTTTTGTATTACAGCATAATATCAATTTATATCAAGTGATTATGACAATATCCAACACATAGTAGATGTCTAATAAATATTTTTTAAATGAAAGGAAGAAAGAAAGAAAGACAGAAAGAGAAAGAAAGAAAGTTTTCCATGAAGCTGTTTCATATAACCTCTACGGAAATAAACAGAAAAGTGGACAGGTGTTTTAAGCAAACTTATAATTCATGAACATCTAAATTTACATAAAGGGTATGTTGAAAGGTGATTTTTCCACTTTACAAAAAGATCCATCATAAGATTCTTTAAACAGGCTTCCTAGGTACACATAAAATAAGATTTTATTGATTAAAACCATATGTTTGCACAGAAATTTTCAGGAAAATATCTTTTATATAAAACAAGGTTGACCTCTAAGCAATTTCCTTAAGGCACCTAGCCCAGAATGGCCAACTCTCAAATTTCTAAGGTAACAGATAATGGGAGGCCTGGAATGCAATGGATATTTGAAACCCTAGAATGCAAAGCAGTAATTTTAGCCATACGGGGTCCTCATGACTTTTCTCACAAAAATAGCTAATGGGGAGATAAACCACCCCAACCTCTCTTTCTGTATCTCAGTGAAAGTAAGGGTGGCTGTAAAATGACCCCCAAAAAGACTGCTATGGGAAGGAAAACAAAGGTTTGTAAAAGTCACCAAGTTGATGCTTTCCTCCTAACTCCCTCCACCCTCACTGCTACCACCACTGATAATTAAGTTGTCTGATTGCAAAACTGGAAAAAGAATTCAGTGTGTTAACAAATAAAATGCAATTAACTTCTCTGGGTCTCAATTTCCTTGTCTTAACAACGTGAGAGTCCTTTTGAAGATTGCCATTTTATAATGCTGTTCTCAAACCTACCCAAACTTTACAAATAAGGTAATTTGTAATCATTTTCTCTAATAAAATGAGTTTCACAGCTATTTCTGCCCTTCTTACTGGAAACTTTAATAAAGGATCATGAACTCTAAATCAAAACATTTGTAATATCTGTGGAACTGGTTGATTTCACTATTATCGACAGTTCCTCCTAAGAAGAAAATACTTTGCAGAATTTACTTAAAATTAGCATTTTCTTTACCAAACATATTCCACTATGATGGAAGCATAAGCTATTCTCTAACTGTAGTACAAGTGACACATTTTAGCTGCCAGAAGGAAAGATGATTTATTGGGTGTGGTAATAAAGATCAGGGTAGACTTGGGATTGGGTTAGTTTTGCCCTTCAAAAACAAGACTGTTTTCATCTCAGAAAATCCAAAGCTTCCAAATTTAGAATAAAGTGCGTGGGACATGGAAAAAAAATAAGCCTAGTAGCTATAAAGCTGTTGGCAACATTTTTGCCCTCATCAACTTCCTAATGCATGATTTCTACCCTGACTTCCCACAATTTGATATTTTAGGGGAAAATTATCTATCTAACTGATATACTAGGGCATTAACTTCTCACATAAACATACGTAGAGAAATGAGGCTGATCCTAAGTCTCTTCTGCATGGATCTGGAATGCTAAAGAACATCTTAATGGAAACATGAATTAGGTATCTCCTGCTTTGTAGGCTAAAGAGAGGTCTTGAATATATCAGAAAATCTGAATCGTATTTCGAAATTACTGTTCTTATATTTTTGCCTGTATTTTTTGTCTCTTCCCTACTTCTATAAGTGATATAAAGTCATTTCTTCACTTAAAAAAAGGAATGGATTCAGAAAGGGGGGGAAGGGATTCAGAAAGGGGGGGAAGGAAAGAGAGAGACCCAAAAAAGGACTGGGGGATAATGGAGTTCGAACTGACGGTTGGTCAGCCAGAGTCCCCAAAACTAGACTGGATACAACAAGAAAACTGCAGTAGGAGTAGAGGTAGATGGAGAGATGGCAGTGGGGAGGGAGAAGGTTCAGGAAAGAAGACTTGCAATTGAAATTGGCAATTGAGAATTATGCAGAAGAGTCAAGACTGGAGGCTTCTCTGGAAAGCAGGATGTAGTCTGTACCGTGATGAAGCACGATTGTGAATATTTGCAATGCCATCTTCAGGTGTGATACTCAGAGCTGCCGCTTGACTGACAACCTCTGCTATGGATTGAAACACAATCCAGAAAGGTACAAATATATACCCATTTTTATGGAATTCCGAAGAAGACAGAAACATGAGCTTATTTTGTGATTCATTATTCTGGTTGCTTAGACTGTAGGACTTTCTTCAAAATTGATATGTCTGGTCCTCATGTGAGGAAATCCTGATTCTCTGTGCATATGTTGGGAGGAGATACAGGTGGGAGGAGGGAAACAAGACCAGCCTGAGCATGCGGAATTTGAAAAATCTCCCCAGGTTATTTAGATGGATAGATGGATGGATGGATGAATGGAGAGAGAGATAAGGCTAGAGCTATAGACATACACACACACACATACACACACATACATGGTTAAAATTTACTACTATTTGGTAAAAAAACAAGGAATAAATGGGATTTCCATAGATTTAGGAGGAATCTTTGCCTTAAGTGAACAGTATGCATAATTGCGTGACTTTTTCCCCAGGTTATTAGTAGAGCATCAGGTCATTTTCTTTCTTCATGTGTGCTGGTGGTAACACCATGGACTATTGCATCTGGAGAAAATGTCTATTGAGAAAAATGCCTGTCATATAAGAATATGTCCTAGTAATAATTTAATTGCATCTTCTTTTTCTTTTTAATTTCAAATGTGCAGTTTTCACTTTCCTGAAAGTGCTAAGAAGACACAGTGTTCTTGTAAAGCATCACAATTGCCACTGTGCACATTTAACTACAGATACGCGAGGCAGCCAGGAGTGCTCAGAGCACACTAATGGGACTGCCTTGGGAAGCCGGGACCTACACTAGAGAGTGAGTGTGCGTGAAGGCAGGAGTGCCGCGGAAGCCCCGACACATTCTAATCTCAGCCCAGCACTGACCCTGTTGGGAGATCGTGGTCAAAGCTCAAAACCTCTCAGAGCTTTTGGCTCTTCACTGGTAAAATGAAGTGTTGAACTAAGTGTTCTGTGAGGTCCCTGCGGCACTATCATTATATAATCCCATGAGTTTAACCTTAAATGTCAATGACACTAGAGCTCAGGAGGCCTTTTTAAATTGTTCAATTTCTAGTTATATATTAATGGCAATCATTCAGTTTTTCACTCTCTATTGAATTAATACTTCCACATTTTGACTATCTATCTGTCTGTCTATCTGTCTATCTACCCATCTATCTAAATAACCTGGGGAGACTTTCAGATTATACATGCTCAGGCTGGTCTTCTTCCTACCGACACATACACGGGGAATCAGAATCTTCTCACACCAGGACCCGACGTGTAAATTTTGGAGAAAGTCCTATACTCTAAGCAATCAGAATAAAAGAAGAATCACAAATCCAGCCCATGTTTCTGTGGTCTTCAGAATTCCATAAAAGCACATGATATTTTGCTTGATGCATAACAAAATAGGAGTAAAAAGAAGGAAAAAAAGAAAGAAGTGGGAAAAAGGGAAAGTCAGCAACTGTTATGTTTCCGCTTTCGTTACCTTATTTTACTTCCATTTTATGCAAAACGATCTTGTATTACTTAGAATAAAGAATTGTGGCTTAATGAGTTCATCCCAGAAACATCTTACCTTTACCGCAAAAACAACATGATTATTAACAACCGCCTCGTCCTGCTCGTTCCACCAGGTTTGGCAAGAAGAAAGAGGATAAGGGTGAGAAGACTGAGCAGAAAGCTACTCTGAAGCGTGGTGGCCTGAGAGAAGAGGAGCTCGAGAGAATGAAAGAAGAGCGTGAAAGGTAAGCAGACGTGCAAACGCCCTTATTTTGTTTGAGCCCACGGTCTGTGTTTAATTTGGATATTGCAACAATCAACTGGGGAAATTTTATTTTAAGAAGCACAGAGGTCGACTGATACAAAAGGAAAGGCATCTGTTACAAAAGGAATCTCCCTTTCTGGGGAATTTTTACTATATTTAGAGAAGAAATTAACTTCATGTTTTTATTATGTTAGTATTTCTAATTCTGTAATACACTACCCCTAGTTTTAAATAGAACAATGCATGTTTTCTCTATGGTTTAAATGATGAGTTGTTTT
Organism: Indri indri; assembly: GCA_004363605.1. Lineage (NCBI taxonomy): Eukaryota > Metazoa > Chordata > Mammalia > Primates > Indriidae > Indri > Indri indri. The sequence goes on along the minus strand of RJWJ010000801.1, from coordinate 14,541 downwards.
TTTTTAAATAGAAAAGTCATTTTGATATTGGTGTTTAGAACTATCGAATTCCCATAGTCTGTTCCTAATATTTGCCAAGCCTTTGTATGCCTTCTTAATTTTATTCTGCTCAATCCATTTAGGTACTGTAATTTGAGAAGTACATGTCCTTCATTTTTAAAAAGCCACTGTCTTTTATTAAGCTATCAGCAAGCCGAAAAGTATGTTGTCCATCTGTTAAAGGGCTGCATTCATTTGCTGAAATAATGACAGTTTGCAAGGGCTGAGTTCTCCTGTTTGAGGAGCTTAATGTTCCATTTGGACAAGAGGTCCTTCACATATCTTTGATGTTAACTCTGGCACTTACCGCAAGTGGATGTGTAAATGTCTGATTTTCAAACATGTAATTGAATATTCGTATTTCTCCTGAAAATTCTTTGCTTTCACAACTAAACAGAGCTTGGAGAAAGACAGATTGTGACAAAACTAGCATATAATTTTAAATATTTGATTCTGACTTCATCATATAGGTAGATTTGTATAACCTTCCACTTGCTTATTAGTTACATTAGTTGTTAAAGTTTTTATGGAGTCAGTTCTTATTTTATTACTGTAGGATGCGTACTAAGAAATCATATCTATTCATTGTGTTTTCTAGCACACAGCAGTCTAAGAGTATCTACTGTTAACCTTTGACCCCTATCTTGTAGTCTATTCCCACTGAGAAGGCTGACTTATCCCTCCCAATAGCAAGGGAAAAAAAGCTATTTAGTCCTTTCTCATTTTTGAGAGGTTGATAAGCTCAGTTCTAAGGTCACTGGAGCAGTTAAAAGGAAATCAAGTGTTTTACATTGTTGTTGACTATTCACCTGACAGAGCTACCCCAAAGACAAGAAAGATATTCTCCATCATAACCCAAGATTCAGTAATCCTGTCATGTGAAACGTAATTCAGGCTAAGATTTTAATGCAGATATTGGCAAAGACATCTGGGTGGTGAGCCATCATAGATCTTCATGCCTCCCTTGACTTCTCTTCCTGAGGTTCAGCCTGCTTCGTCTTCAGGAAACTGAGCTGTTTGCTAGAATGCAGACTTGACATTTTTTGTAGCTCTGTGCTTGCTTGGGATGGGAGAAAAAAAAAACTCTTAGTAGCTGAGGAACTGTATGCCAGCTAGAAAATTGATAACCCATAAAATAAGGTGGGTTGTCTTTAAGCAAGAGTTCATTTCCTTTCTGGTTTTGCCTTTAGGAAGCAGGTGCCTGAGGGAGTTTTGTTCTTAAAAGTAGCGCTGTAAATTCACCTCAGCTGGCTATATAGGCTTCAGGTCCAATTTTCTTAAAATATGTCTGGTCAAAATAGTGAAAGAACTGTACTATTTAGCCTCCATTTAGGCCACTTCCCACACGTGAACACATAAAACACATCTGATATGGGTTTCCTAGAGACAACATTGTCTCAATCATGTGCTGGGGGAAGACGCTGGGGAGTTGATTTTATGGTTGGGTGTTACAGAATTAATGACCAAGGGCATGTCAGCAGCCCAGGGACCAAGGGCCGTGGATGGTGGAGATGGAGGCTGAACATCTGGCATTGCTCCCAACCCTCAAGCCCCAATCCTTGGTTCTCCATCCATAGGAAGCCAATTCACAGCCTTAAAGAACTCAGCAAGCGTATCACTCTTCATGGCATGGCAATGGAAAAAACATAGAATAAAGTGAGAAATAGTGATCAAAGTAATTGTTGTCCATTTGTCCTGATACAGTTTGAAATTTCCTTGACATGATTCAAAGCATCCTATTGCTTACTTGTTTCATCCTAGCTGTCATATGTATAATAACAGTTTTTTATTAACATATCCCTTTTTCAAAGTATTTAAAGCACTTAAATAAAATATATACCATACAGTGCTGAAGCCAGCTCGTACCAGCTTCTAAGAACCAATTGTTAAACTTTCAAGAATTTTGTGAGCTGGTGGTTAAACCATTGGTAGCTTGAAATTGCCACGGTGTGAGTATTTACAACATAGTAATTGGCAAGTGCAATAAATTGGATTTTATTTTTTTTAAGGGCCAGTTTACCAGAACACCACTGCAAGTCTATAACAACTATCTCTAGTGCATATTCAGGAAGCAATTATCAAAAGTAAAGGCAGGAAAAATCCAAATCAAACCACATGACTTCTTATAGCAGTGCTTCTTAAAATGTGGTCCATGGACCACCTGCATCTCAGAGTAAATCATCAGAGGACCCTGTTCAAAACGAAGATTTCTTAACCCCATACCAGACTTGCATAATCAAAATCTTGGGAGTTGGAGCCAGGAAACTATGTTTAATAGGTAAGCTCAAGGTGATTCTTCGGCATTCTAAAGTCCGAGAAGCACTGACCTAGAGGGACAGGATTTTGCTGGAACATTAAACTAATCTTATGAAAAATATTATACAGATTTTTTTCCCGAGAGGACTGAGTGACCCAATCTACAAATATTGTCTTCTTTCCTCATACACCCTCTCTGAAGCAACCTTCCTTACTGGCACACTCTTGTAAACACATGAGGAACCCTAGCCAATGCTCACTCACCTAAGGGAATTTGGATCACATGCCCCCAGCACCCCTAGTGCACACAAAACTTACAAAAGCAATATCAGTTCATTAAGAAAATTTTGGGAACATAAAAACTTTAAAGAAGACTATTAAAACCATATATAATTAGACCATAATCCCATAACCACTATTAATATTTTCATAATCTTTTTTCTATGCACATGTAGTCAGCCTTCTGTATCAGTAGGTTCCACATCCATGGATTCAACCAACTGCAGATTGAAAATATTCAGAAAAAAAATTCCACAAAGTTCCAAAAAGCAAAACTTGAATTTGCTGCACTCTGTGTACTACACCGAATCCATGTGAGTGAAGTGATGTATAGGCATTATATTAGGTATTATGCATAATCTAGAGACGATTTAAAGCATACGGGAGGATGCGCATAGGTTATATGCAAATATTACCTCATTTCATATCAGAGACTTGAGCATCTGTGGATTTTTTTATCTATGGGGCGTCCTAGAACCAATCCCCCACTGATACCAAGGAATGACTGTATGGTATCTATACTGCATATATAACATCTTGCTTTTTTCACAGCATTATGTTGTGAACATTTACCCATGTCATCAATGTGTTAAAAACATGTCATTTTGATCACTGCCTAATATTCTGTGAGATCAATATTCGATAAATTATTTATCTTACATTGCCAAAAATTTAGTCTGTTTCCATTTTTCACTGTATCAAATAATACTTGGATGGGTATCCAGGTACATTCTTATATATTACCTTTTAAACCATATAATTCCTACTGAAGGTTCAATTTTCTTATAATTGTTTTACCCTAAGGATGAATGTAATCTCAACTCTAAATTTTAGGATTATATTATCCCTCCCCATTTGTGGCATTATTTCTCTGATGATTTTTATATCTCATTTTAATATACCTACATATCTAATTTCTGATATAGAACTGTTTTGATGCTATATACGAATAGTTTATTCGTAGCTACACCTATGAAAAGGTCAAAAAAGCCATGAAAGGTGGGTTGGGTTACTAGATTAGATTGGAGGTTATTTGGGCTGGGGGCTCAAAAAAATAGATTGCAGGAATGCGGAGTCTGGAACAATGGTTCTTAATGGGAGGGGGCAATTTTGCCCCCCAAGAGACATTTGGCTATGTCTAGAGACATTTTTTATGGTCATAACTGCAGTGGGTGGGGGGTACTGCCTTGTACTGCGTCGAAGCCAGGAATGCGGCTAAAAATCCTACAACGTAAGGACAGCTCTCTCTCCCAACAATGAATTATCCAACCCAAAATATCAATAGTGCAGAGTTTGAGAAGCCCTGTTCTAATCTCCAGGCTTCAGAAAGAGCAAGAGTACTCTCCTAGACATCAGAATTGCATAGTCTGGTGTTCTGTGGATATGCAGAGAAATAGATATTAGATGACATAACCCTAGAAGGATTATTTAGCTATTTGAGAATTGTACCCAGAGATTGCTGATGAATATTCTACCAACATAAGCTTGCAAGAATAAAGTTTTCCTCGAAAGTTTATTTTTAACCATGGCCTGCTGAGCATTGGCATTAGCGATGGTGACTTGTTGATCCGATTGAGAATGCCAAGAAACCGTGGGGGTTGATAATATTTAATACATCCGATGACAGAATCATCTGGAACAATGGACTGAATTAAACATAAAAAAGTTAATAGAAATAAATGTAAAGTCTTGTGTTTAGGTCCAAAAATGAACTGTACAAACACAGGATGTAGAAGGTTTTACTTAATACCAAATCCATGAAAAATCTGCCTGATGGTTTTAGTTGAGGGTGAGATTAGCATGAGTCAACATGCAGATATGCCTGCCAAAAACATAATCTGGTCCTAAGCTGCATTACTGGAAGTGCATGTACAAAATGAAGGAAGAAACAATAATTAATATCTTACACCGCTCAGATCGCACCTGGAATATCCTGTGCCTCCCTCCCAGAGAATGGGGACACTAAATCTATGTGTTATGAAAAATGTTGAGGGACCTGGGGACATGTAGCTTACAGAGTCAGGACCTCACTGATTTCACATGCTTGAAGAGCTGTCACACAGAGGAGAGATTAGATTTGTTTCATAGCATCCATTTTATTCCATTATACTTTATCAATCTATTTGCTTATTTATCCATTCATATATTTATTTTCTTTATTATTTATCTTCTTATCTATTTTAATTTCTTATTTATCTCTGGAAGGTACTAATGGAGCATTATTTTAAGAGAGGTAGCCTTCAGCTAAATAGAAAAGAAAGCATCATAAAAATTTGAGTACATTATGAGACGATGAGTTTGACGACACTGGAAAAGTAAGAAGCTCAGTAAGAAGCTCCAGTAAGAAGCTCATGACTACATTTAGAAACGATTAATTCATTAGGTAAATACTGGACTAGATCATAGTTTTATAAACTTCAATCACTGCTGTATTTCCTTTACTGTCTCAATTATATTTACACATATTCAAATAAATAAAATGTTATGTAAAAGCCATGTAAGTTAGCTCATGTAATTAAGTACATTAAGCCACATACCATCTAAAATCCTCTTGTGTATCTTTAATGCTACATTTGTCCTTAGGTGATCTCTAGGATAGTTCCCAGATGTTAGAGTCTGACAAATATCTAAATACCTAAATATGGACACATTTACTTTGAATTTTCTAGAGCAGCCTTTCTTGAACTTACTTGAATTCTTGGCATTGGCTCATGGTAGTGTATACACCATTCTTATCTGAGTGCTATAAAACCAAGTTTCTTGCTCAAGATTGTGTCGTAGGATTTTCTTTGTCTCATATTTGATTTTCTGAGCTTATGATGTGTCCCCTCCTGACACAAGCCAAGCAGTTCTATTGCAGCGAAGCCCTGCATTAAATAAACTCATCATTTTGTTTATGCTTCAGTGAGATTGGCCATAATAAAACATTAGTTTCAAAGGCCTGTATCCATCGCTAGAAGTATGAACCTAATATTATAGTCAAAGATTATTTCTCCTAGAATCTTTTATCAAGCTAAATTAAATTAGCATTTTCCACACATTCAGATTATGTAAATTAGTATCAAGAGGTGAAAGCAAGAGATTGTCTTAACATGTCGGTAAATCTATTTTTTTGTTGTTTTTTAATTCTAAGACCTAAATTTGTAACCTTTTGCAAAGTATGAAATTAACCAGCTTCTTGAACCGAGAAAGTACCTAACTAAAAACTCATATTAATACCTTCTCAAAAATCAGGTGGAGATTGGTTAAAGAAAAATGTCCCACCCACCCCCATTTGTACCCCCGCCCATTAATTTAGGATTATTGTACTGGGAAAAATATCTTCATTGACACCAAAGGCCATCTTCCATTAAAGTCCCAAATTACTGACCCTGAAATAAAATTTCACTAAATGAAACTTCTTACTAGAATTGGAAAAAAAAATTTTTAATAACATGTGAGTTATGTGCTCCAAAATCTTCTGTTACTCTTAAACCATGTCAGAGTTTATTTTGCAGGAAGCTCATTTGTTGTATTAATTAAACATTGCTTTTGTCGATTTTATTAGAATCTTAGCAGGATAAATGAGGAGATGGGATGGGAAAAAAGAGCCAACCTCTCCAGCTTCAGCATTGAGAAGTATGAAAACATATGGCTCTTGTTTTCAACAACTAGCCTGAACGGAATGTCTAAGTGAGAGTGAAGCTAAGACTTAGGAAAGTTAATCGGTTTCAGTGTCTGAATTCAAGGTTCTTAGTTTTCTTTCCTTTTGGGAAGCCTTCCAAGAACTGCAGAGGCTTCTCCCTTGCCTTATCAGCTGAGCTGCTTGTGGCCTGTTCCCTTAGTTTAAATCAATACATGTGTTTTTGATATTTGGCAAACCAAGATTTAATTATGCAGCTGCAAGTTCCCCACATAAACGAAATGCATCTTAGAGATATAAAAACATTCAGAAACCATTTATAGTTTGAGAATTCAAGTGGGTGAAAATCTATTCCCAACCTCTCAGCATTTTATTTAATTATGGAGGATTTTTATGTTACTGGAAATTGAAATGAAAACCAGAATAAGGCTAGAGTTTATCCAACATTTGTTCATACTGAAAAATGATGATGCTTATTATAGTCTAAGAAGGAAAAGGAAAGTATTACATTGTGAATTAATATTTTGGTTGTAACCTACATACACACAATGCTCCTAAATACATAGAGCAACAAATGAATTGATAGGATTTTATCCCTATTGTATGCTAAAAAGAGTGCGTATTTTATTAAAGAAACCAGAAGGTTGATTTCTTTTTTTTTTTTTTTGGTTGATTTCTTTAATTTGCCAAGTGACTCTCGATAATTAATTATTTACCGAACTTAAACTTTGGCACTATTTAAACTGTCGAAAACACCCTGTTTTTGGCGTGATTACATACAAATGATTAATTCAGCATGGTTTTACTCATCACTGAATACCCATGTCTTTTGCAGTAGAATTTGCTAGGTCTTGTGGTTTGGGCAAAATAAAATGTTGGAATGATTCCCAGTTTTGATAGTCCCAATTTATTATTACTACTGAACCCTGATCAGATCGTGGACTGGATTAGATCCCAATTTTTCAAAATGCCCCAATTTATGGCTCTCTTAGAATCCTGATAAAAATGTGTATTTGAAAGAGGCTTTGGTTGGCTAAAGAAGATCCAGTTAATTACTTTTAGATTCTTACAAGATCATTGCTGCATGGAAGTTATGAAAAATCTTACTAGATGGTGTTTCTCAGGACAAGGTCATGTTCTCATTTTACGCCAACAGAAAGAAGCAATCATATTTCTGTTTTCTGTAGTAGTAACCATCTCAGTGAATGAAAAGAGATTTGCTATATCCCAGTGATTACTATTAATGCTTGTGTTGAGGGAAGAATAACCTTCTTTCCTAGAATAAAGATTAAACACAGAGAGAACATAAACACAATGGCATAGTGGCCATATACCCCCACTAACCCTTTATTCAGGGACCATCTTTCAAATTTTACCTCTAATTTGGGGAGGGAGGAAAGAGGGTGAGACATGGGGGAGTCGCAGGTGGCTTTGATATCTATGCATTTATTTGATCTTTGTAACACCTGTATTCTCAGAAATGCTTGCAGTCACCAACAAAACTTGGCACATTACTATATTCCTATAGACAAGAGATGGGAATACCTGTATCCTAATGCCATGCCAGCATTTTTTATGAGCCAAAATCCTTTTATGGAACTTGAATCAATGTTAGAAGTGCTGTATTAGCAACTACTTGTCAGCCAAGCTGGATTAATACATAAAATGAGTCACTGACTTAGCATGCTTTCTTTCCAACAGCTATGCAAACTTCTATAAAGTACACCAGCTCTTTAAAAATTGTTTTAAACAAATACTCTCATATTCATATACCCTGGAGTAACATAGTATTTTACTGTATGTAGTTGTAGTGCTGTTGAAAAGGAATTATACTGAATTACCTGGAGTGATTCCACAGACATGTTTTAGAGTATCTGATCTGATAAAAATTTGGAAAGAAATTTTAAATTTTGTTGATCCAGGATATTTGGCTTTAGTGTACACATATTAAATAAATGTATATATTCAGTATAATCCACAAACTATTGTAATTCACTGGATTTTATGCCAATCAGAAATACTAGATCCGTCCCTCAGAGGTACAAGTTGAGTATCTCTTATCCAATATGCTTAGGACCATAAGTGTTTCAGATTTTTTTGTCATTTTAATGCATATTTTAATAAATTCCAATAATCTGAAATGCTCCAGTGAGCTTTTCCTTTGAGCATCATGTCAGCACTCAAAAAGTTGTAGATTTTGGAGCATTTCAGATTTTGGATTTTCAGATTTGGGATGCTCAGCCTGCACAGATAAATTCGTTTTAATGGAGATTATGTACAGCAGTAGCAGAATTTGAGAAGAGCATTTTCTGTGAAAGCTTTGGGGGGCTGAACTGTGTAGAAAGCTGTTTGGTGACTGGAATTTAGAAACGAGAGATCCCATTTTATCACTTGTTTTCATGGTTTGGATACACTACTTTCAAGGATGTATTCTTATAGTCCCTCTTTTTATTATCATGAAATAAAATGGTAATAATAATACTTAAAGACCTCAGTCTTACACATTTTGTTTGGATAAAATGCTTTTTAACTCCTAAGTCCTTTAGAAGAAAAAAATTGAATAAATAAAAGTTAAGCGAATCCAGAATATTTACTGTGGACTAGTTTGAGGCCAGACAATGTACTAGTAACTTTAATTTACTAAAGTGCTCTCAGATGTGTGTACATATCAAATCATATTTTCTAGAATTTTTAAGGTATTCATCTTTTTTCCTTATTTGATGTTGTATCCTGTTTTGGAAAGCTTCCATGACAACACATCCACTGTGCAGGCCAGGGGCAGTTTTTGTTCACATAGGTTGGCAAACGCTGTACAATTTGAAAGGATGCATGACCTATTGTCTTCCGGAATCTTCTTTCTCCCCCTCATATCCTTTATGTAGAAATCTTAACTTAGGCCTGTGCTTTACAAACACCAAACTTTGGATATGCTTTTTCCGCATTTCCTGGGCAGCTGTTTAGATCAGTGATTCTCAACTTGGGGTGATTTTTTTCCCCTAGGGAGCATTTGACAATGTCTGAAGACATTTTTAGTTGTCACACTATGGGGAAGGTGCTACTGGAATCTAGTAGGTAGAGAACAATGATGTTTATCAACATCCTATAATTCATAGGACAGCCCCCTACAACAAAGAATTATCTGGCCAAAGATGTGAGTTGTGCCAAGGTTTAGAAACCCTATTTTAGATAGATAGATAGATAGATAGATAGATAGATAGATAGATAGATAGATAATATAGATATAAATAGAAACATACTATAGATATTTAGTAGACTTGTAGTTGAACCTGAGGATATGCATTTTGAAACAATTTCTCAAGTGATTGTCATTTATAGCCGTGTTTGGGACCAACTGATCTAGATCATGTCCCAGGGGAGGCATGTGGCCAAACAGGAGGATTACAAGGCCCAGGAGTAGGTTAAAGACCTGACTGCGCATGAACACACTGTCAAGCTACCTAACTGCTTCAAGCCTCAGTGTTCTCATCTGTTAAATAAGAAGTCTGTCTTTCAGATTGTTGTGAAAATTAAAAGTGAAATTTATGAAGCAAGTGCCTGGTTCTGTCTAGGTGCTCGATTTTATTTTCTGACCTGCTTTGGGGATTAAAGCCCCAAGATAACCCATTCAGTAGCCTTTGGGAACTGAGAACGCTCTGAGACACACCATCTGTGAAAGTTGCTGAATTGGATCCTGTTATGATGAAGAAGGCCAACTTGAGTGCAGACTTTGCCCAGCTGGGAGTCATGCCAGACACTTCCATTCAAGAAGCTTCTCCGCATTTCTTATTGATCACCGGTTGCTCCTCAAGCATAGTGAGCTTGGCATGAGACGGCAGCACAGTAGTGGGGAGTGCTGGCTGCAGCCAGTGCTTGGCAGCACAGAAACACGTTCAAGGAGAAGGAACACAAATGGCGTGGGTTACTGCCAGCCCCTCCAAGTCCACGGGGCATGTGACTGCAGAAAACACTTGTAACCACAGTCATTAAATTCACAAAATCCTCACATTTGCATTTCTATTATATGCATTACATTAAAGGGGTGGTAACTCTGGTCTGCTAATATTTTGAATCCAGTTTTCGGTGGAAACTGAATGAAAAAATGTCCTTTTCTTCCCCTTCTACTCTCTCCCACCTACCTGTCTTTGCCCTGGAGTTTAATTATTTAATGATGTTACAGTGTGATTTCAGATTGCTGTCTGAAGGAACCTGACCCATTTCCCAGGCTCAAACTCCTGCCTCTTTCTGCTGTGTGTGCTTTGTTTGATTTCAGTATTGAGAGTTAAAGAGGTTGGAGTGCTTTGGGCTGTGGCATAAAAGTTTGATGCTTCAAGAAATCACTGAAAAGTTGCCCTCTGCACCCTACCGTTATGAAACAGCAATAACAATTGGCTGTTTAGATGAAAGATAAGTATTCATGTTCTTGGAGGGACTTAAATGTGTAATAATCTGTAAAATTATGGTTTCTTGAAGCAGAGATTATTAAATATGACAGGTTGGAGATGAGTCATAATAGCTTTGATCAAAGTCATTCCTCTCTCTTAAACTTTCAATGGCTTTCTATTGCCTATTGAGTACCATCCAAACTCCTTGGCCTAACGCGTCTGACTGTAACCCAACTCTCTAATCATAATTTCTGCTCCTGACCAGTATGACCCCTATGCTCAGCCAATCTGGAATGTTCACACTTTTTAAGATTGCCATAGCACTTTCCGGTCTCTGTGCCATTCTTAATACCATTTCCCCTGTCTGGAATGCCCTCTCCCAGCTTGCGTTGGTCTGAATCAATGAAAATTCAGTAAAGCTTCATTTCCTCCATTATAGCTTCCCAAACTACCTAAGTTGGAAGAAATTCTTCTATATATACCCTGGGTCAATTTACTTAATTGTGCTAATCTTTAATTTCTTTAATGCAAAGGGCGTATGTAACCATCACAGTAATGTTTTGAGGATTAAGTGAGACACTAAGGTGAAGCATTCTGAATAGAGCCAGGCATAAGGATGCTCAATAAATGGTGAGCTTACTATTTTTCTTAGTCTTTATTTGAAAGAAAATGAACATTAATATCAAACAATATTGGGTTTGACGCCTGGCTCTTCCCTGTACTAACTGTGTGATGGTGCATGTTTCACTGAAACTTTCTGAGCCTAAGCTTGCTGATTTCTTGGGGGGGGTGGGGCAATAAAAGGAGAAATGTCTACCCTTCAGGTTCTATGAAATTTACATAAGGTGAAATATTTAAGGTATCTGTTGGCACATAGTAGACACATGTTGTTATTACTGTTGTTATTTTTCTGCATTGAATTGTAGATGTTTGTAGTTACAAACATGTCTCCTCTCCCTGAGCAGCTTGCAATTTTCTTGGGGTTAGGACCATGTTGTAATCATTTTTCTATTTCTCTCAGCATCTAATATATTACGTTTCACAGACCAGGCACTCAATAAACAGTTATTGAATAATGGATGAATGAATGAATGAACAAACATAAAACCACACTGATTTTAATTTTATTTTTCAAGTGAATAATTGCTAGAATGGAACTAAGAAGCAGAATAGGCTAAATCAATGGTTGACAAAGCTATATAGTTTAGAGAAATAAGACTTTCCCCCGGGCTATGAAATGGTATCAAGAAACATGAAGTCATTTGTTACTGGCAGGAGGACAGTGGAAATGGATCACTGAAGCATAGTGGCCAGTCTATAGGACTATCAACACTTGCTTCCCTGTCACTGAACCAGACCCTTGGAGACAAGACCTTAAGGTGAATGAAATTCATCCACTTCACAAACAAATGGAAATGCTGTGGGCTTAGAGAGTGGTGGTGGTGTTTTGTTATTGTTTTTTTAACTGGACTTTGGCCCGCATCCTCTTTCATTGGCTTAAATTTAACCAGTTGAAATTATTTTTAAGTACCATTCATTTTAACCTTTTAAAATGAAAGATTTTGCTTTTTAGGGAAAATTGAATCTGGCTGTATGGACGAGACACACCATCCTTGGCTTATTCTTTGTCAAAGGAGGATCTTTTTTTGTGCTGTATGTTGAGCCTATTCAGTCAGAATTCATGGTTATATTTCAAGGGGCAACATAAAAAACTAATGTAAATGGAGGATCATGAAAAATACCAATAGCCATTTGAAATGTACCAGATTCCATAGAGCTCTACTCTCTCAGGGAGGCAATATTGCTAACCTCCTACTTCATAATTAGGAGTCCATATTACCATTAAATTAGAGCCTTTTGTCTTATAAAATATTCCTGATATACACTGTCCTGAAATTTCATGTCTTTTCTTCATGTCTAGATCCTAATTCTCTTGAAGCATAGATTATAACTTCTATGTGTTTTATTCCCTTACATCTCAGTAGAGGGAAAATATTTAGTAAAGTCCTAGTTGACTTAAAAGTGTAAAAAAAAAACAATATTTTTGAATAAGTTATATAATTTTAAAAATTGGCATTGTTTTAATAATCAGTGGGAAAATAATAACTATGTATTAAAAAAATCTTGTCAAAAATGTTTGCCTATTTTTGCAAGTATAGAGCCCTGCTTAAAAATTACCTCGATATAATAGTAAGCACCAGTTTTAAAAAGCAAAAAAACAAATGAGTAAATGAGGAATTGCTTAGACAAATCATTTTTAAAATAATAGTGAACTGTATTATTGACAGTATCAACAGCTAATTAAAAATTCTATTAGTGAAGATGTAAAAGATGGCACATTTCCAATTCAGATTGATGCTGAGGACATAGACGTAATTGATATTTGTTCAATAATCCTAAAATGTTTCACAGTCTCTAATAGAGGCTGTGATAGCCAGAGAAAGTTTCAAGTGCTAAAAATATATATATATTCTAGGCACTTAAAGATATTTTCAGATCAAATACTGCATCTTTGCAAAAAAAAAGTATAAGGTTTTAGTTGAATGAACATCAAAGGATGTTTTAATAGGCTGACTTTAAGAAAAATAATCACTGAGTCAAGATAATGTGTGGTGTAATTCATATGTTTTTAATCTGGTTATAGTGGATGTAATAGAAAGTCAAAAGAGGATAATTTGCTAGTTGAACTTTTAAGTTTCAGAGCTGCATTTTGTAATGGTCACATAAATGAATGCATATTGAAAAAGTCTACAATGACCGTTAAATATTCCACTTTGGTAAAACAAGATTGTAGCTTTAACAAAATGCTTCGATATTATAGTTTCCCGCTTTTGACATTATGAAATCCAAATTGAATATAGGATTTTTTTACACAGTAGATTAAAAATTGGTATAATAATTCTTCTAGTTTTAACGATCAATTCTATCCTCAATAATTATAGAGTTACCCCACCAATCTCAAAGGATGGACAAGTAAGGTCTAACAGAGAAAGGTATTAAATGGAACCAGAACATTTTACAAAATGTTAAGGAATGGACAGTTAATTCTTGAGGAAGTGTAATTTTTCATTTCCCAGCAAACAAGAATTCCATGCCAAGAAAATAAATGTTGGTCTAAAATATTCCCTTCCCCAAATGTGTATGTGACGTAAGATAAAAATGGATGCTGAATATTATCAATGACCAACTCATACCATCAATTGATAAATGTTCAGAGCAAGTAAATATACTCTACTGAAGCTAGTCATTCAGTCTTCATTGATCAACCTAAAATAACCTCCTGCAGATATCAATTACTTTGGTGCATACTGCTCTTGCTCACATAAGCTTGACTCAGCCTGAGTTCAAAAAATTTTTTTTTAGAAATTGTGACATAATAAACTAATACGATGTGTGAGCCAACGTGGGAATTTAAGTTCTCAAAGATATGGAGATTTTGCTTCTAAGCACGAAAGTGAAACACATTTTACTAAAACCATGCCAATTAAGACAGGAAATTTAAAGAAGAACTCCAAATATCACAGATTAAAACTAAAATATGTAGTATGTTTTTACAACTTTTCCAGAGCATTTGAAAACACACAAAACTATACAGACATGTTTATGATTCTATTTACACATTCATATTTACATTGCCTTATAAATCAGATGACATAGGAAAGGAATTTTTTTCATCCAAAGAAATATGACAAACAATTTCAAGCACAGACTAGCTGAGGAATACTTTAGTTTTATTGTATTTGTGGCTTCCGAGGGCATCTTTCTGGTATGAAGAGAGCTTAGCTGTCTTAAAGTACTTTTGTTTTTGGGAATGTCTTTAGTGATATGGCCATGAGTGTGGCTGAGTGTGTGTGTGCATTTGTGTGTGAGATAGTTACATAGATAGACAATATGCATATAGGCTTTTTTGTGTGTGTGTTCTTTTTTTTTTATTATTTCAGCATATTATGGGGGTACAGATGT
>RJWJ010000800.1:117294-175678 GCA_004363605.1 Indri indri | reverse complement strand
ACATTGATAATGAAAACACATACAGGATGGAGCAAGTTACTGCTTTCTGACTTTGTGGTATACTACCAGTTTTTTAATTAATTTATATTCCTAACTATGCTTTGCTTAGGCCAGTAGTCAGAACATTTTTAACAGTATACTCACTGATTGCAAGTATTAACCCAAAATTCAAAACCAGGTGCACAGAGCCCATAAACTGGGCAATCAAAAGGGAATCCACATGGGTCACAAAACACCTCTTTGAATGTGGAAATGTGAAGAAATGCAGACAAATCATAAAGTGACAGTGACTCTGTTGGGTCATCACTTCAGAAGGAAATTAACTCTCCGCTGCAGCGAATGTATCAGCATGCCCCTAAAGTACTGGTAACAGGTTGTGGGATTAGACCAATGACAGGGGCTCCAACCCCAGAGCCAAGTTTTTCTTTATGTCAGTGAAGATGCCTGAATGGTCAAAATAGCTCATCTGAAGAAAGGCTCAAACAACTACAGGAATTAGTTGTAAAGAAGCACTGAGTTCCGAAATCCTTTACTGAAAGACGATAGTGTAAAATAAATGTCATTCCAAAATGTCCCATCTTCCTAAAGAAAATGTTTGATGGGCTTCATAAAACCTCTATTATCTCTTTCCTGATTTTAGAGTATGAAATGGTTGAAAAGGTAAAGTAGTCCAAATACATTTTCCTCTTGAAATTTTCTCAGACAGGAGTTTTCATAAAAAACACAGAAGACATAATGATCAGCCAGATATGCACCCTATTATGTTAAATCCAGTGTTTGGATTGAAACCTTGGTTGGCTTCGCACACATGGGGCTTAAAACTAGAGGTAGCTCACTTGGACACTGCCCCAGAGGGAGCTACATGGGGTCCTCCCTTATTGCCCTCCTCAGGGCAGCCATGTTACCTGCAGGATTTGCTGGTGCTCTTGTAGTTCCTGGCCTCTTGGTTGTGGTGGTGGTGATGTGGTCCCATCTTTCTAAAAGGGGGAGGGAGGACAGCAAGGGGAGCACATTTAGCAACAAAACATAGCAGCTACTTCACGGCTTGGGGAAGTCACATCACAAGTAGAATGTCTTTGCTTTGGTCCTTGAGGCTCCTCTAGCTAGGGCCTCCGACAAATCATACTTAGAATGACAAAAAAATGATATAGGTTTAAGTGAGATGGGTTCTACTCAATTTTCTTCTTCAGAGGACGAGGATGGTGAGGTGGACATGGTCCTGCATATGACCTGGTGATTAGTGGAGCTAGGGCTTGAGCCCAGATCTGCTGGAGATGACCTTATGGTCCAGGGAGTTCCACAGCTTGGGCATGATGATCCTTGAGAGCTCCGAGCCTTGGTTCCACAAATATGAATCTGGCACTTTAACCATAGATAGTACTGCTGAGGAATGGACTGAGGTAGTATTCCTAGTGGAATATGGAAGTAGTTCATAAGCTGAAAGTGGTTATAATACACATAATATTTTATATAAGTGTGGTTATTATTGTAAATATTAGGTCTTTGGGCTCAACAGTATTCCTTTAAAATTATGGATATCTTTCACAAGAATTATACAATGTGCATGAGTTTTCCAAAGGTTTCTTTGTGTAAACATCAAGACTATGTTGTATGTGTTCCTACTGTAGGAAGTATTAGGTAGAAGGAAGATTTAAGGAATGGAAAAGGCAGAGATGAAACAGGTTTAACTTTGTATACACCAAGTACTCAATTACTGACTACTCAAAAAACAAACAAGAAAAATACAAATAAGTTGAGGCTAGGTGCAGTGGCACTCATCTGCAGTCCCAGCTACTCAGGAGGCTGAGGCAGAAGGATTGCTTGAACCCAAGAATTTGAGGCTATAGTGCACTGTAATTGCACCTGTGAATAGCCACTAAACTCCATCCTGGGCACCATAGCAAGACCCCACCTATAAAAAAAAACAGAAATAAGCTGAAAGTAAAAGGATGGAAAAAGGCATACTATGAAAACAACCACCATAAGAGAGATAAAGTAGATAAAGTTAACCTTAAAAAAATTGTTGCCAGAGTCGGAGTGACATTTTATAATGATTGTAATGATGAAAGAGTTAATCCAAGAAGAAAATATAATTTTAAATACACGTACACCTAACAGAGCCCCCAATTACATGAAGCAAAAATGACAAAATTGAAGTGAACAGAGAATTCAATGTAAGAGTTGGAGATGTCAATACCCTCTTTTCAATCATAAAAGGAACAATTAGGCAGAAGATCAAAAAGGAAATATAAGAATTGAACAACTCTATAAACCAATTAGATCCAATACACACTTACAGAACACACCACCCAGTGATAACAGAATCCACATTCTACTCAAGTGCTCATGAAACATTCTCCAGACTAGACCATATATAGGTGACAAAATAAGTCTCAAACTTAAAAAGACTGAAATCATATAAATTGTGTTCAACCATAACGGAATAAAAATAGAAGAGCATTTAGAAAATTCACAATTATATGAAAATTAACACACTCCTAAACAATAGATCAAAGAAATAATAAAATACTTTGAGATGAACAAAAATGAAAACACAACATACCAAAACTTATGTATTGCCATAGAAGCAGTGCTCAGAAGAAAATTTATAGTTGTAAATGCCTATATTAAAAAAAGAAAGATCTCAAATCAATAACCTAATCTTTCACATTAAGAAACTAGAAGCAGATGCCATCACCATCCAGAGCCACCCACCGCTGCCAGGCATGGTCAGCTCCACCGTGTTATCTGACATCGTCATCAAAGGCAAACCCCTGGGCTGCATCTCCTTTGAGCTGTTTATAGACAAAGTCTCAGAGACAGCAGAAAACTTTTCATGCTCTGAACACTGGAGAGAAAGAATTTGGTTATAAGGGTTCTGCTCTCACAAAATTATTCCAGGGCTCATGTGCCAGGGTGGTGACTTCACATACCATAATCGCACTGGCAGCAAGTCCATCCATAGAGAGAAATTTGACCATGAGAACTTCATCCTGAATCATGCAGGTCCTGGCATCTTGTCCACGGTAAATGTTGGACCTAATAAAAATGGTTCTCAGTTTTTCATCTACACTGCCAAGACCGAGCAGCTAGATAGCAAGCATGTGGTCTTTGAAGGTGCAAGAGGGCATGAACATCACAGAAGCCATGGAGCACTTTGGTCCAGGAGTGGCAAGATCAGCAAGATGATCACCAGTGCCAACTGTGGGCAACTCAAATGTGACTTGTGCTTTATCATAACCACCAGACCATTCCTCCTGTAGCTTAAGACAGTATCCCTCCCCTACATTTGCTAGCAATACCCTATAATCTTTGTGCTCTTGCTGCAGTTCTTTGGGTTCCATATTTTCCTTATTCCCCTCCACATCTAGCTGGGTTGCAAAGTTTATGATTATGAAATAAAAACTAAATAACAATTTTAAAAATAAACTAGAAAAAGAAGAGCAAACTAACCTAAAACAAGCAGAGGAAGAAAATACTAAGGATTATAGCAGAAATAAATGAAATAGAGAATAGAAAAACAATAGAGAAAAATCAACAAAACCAAAAAGTTCTTTTAAAACATCAACAAAATCGATAAACTGTTCACAGACTGACCAAGATAAAAAGAGAGAAGACCCAAATTACTAAATTCAGGAATTAAAGAGAGAACATTACTATCAACCTTACAGAAATAAAAAAGGATTATTAAGGAATGCCTTGAACAATTATAATCCAATAAATTAAATAACCTAGATGAAACAGGAAAATCTGACTATACCTAGACCTCTAACAAGAGATTGAATCAGTAATCAAAAAACTTTCCACAATGAAAATTCCAGTACAGAAGTCTTCATTGGTGAATTTTACCAAATGTTTAAACAAGAACCAATTCATCTCAAACTTTTCGAGAAAAAAAAAAATATACAAGAGAAGGGAATACACTTCCTAATCCATTCTTTGAGGCCACGAGTACACTAATACCAAACTCAGACAAATACATCATAAGAAAACTATAGAACTATAACCCTTATGAATATAGAGCCAAAGTCCTCAACAAAATAGTAGCAAACCAAATCCAAAAGCATATTAGTACTGACCATGACCATAGGAGCTTATCCCAGGAATGCAAGGGTGGCTCAACATAATAAAAATCAATCAATGTAATATCCCATACTAACAGAATGAAGTGGAAAAAACCACATGATCATCTCAATAGACGCAGAAGAGGCATTTGACAAAAGTCCACAGCACTTTGTGATAAAAAACACTCAATAAACTAGGAATAGAAGGGAATTTCCCATTAGCCCCAGAGATAACTTCTATCCTTGTTTTCTGCTTACCCCACCAGAGTACATTCTCTGTTTTTAAGTGAGAATTGGGCTTACTCTATTGGATTTTTTCAGCATTCAGATGGTTTATTTTGGTCTTATCTGTTAAATTCCTAGGGGAAAAAAAAGGGAATTTCCTTAACCAAATAAAGGGCATCTGTGAAAAACCTGCAATTGACATCATACCTAAAGGTAAAATACTGAAAGCTTTTTACCTAGAATCAGCAACAAGACAAGGATATCCACTCTCAACACTTCTATCCAACATTATGATGGAAGTTCTAGCCAAGGCAATTAGTCAAGAAAAAGAAATCATCCAGATTGGAAAGGAAAACATACAACTATGTCTATTCACAGATGACACGATCTTATACACAGAAAACTCTCAAGAATCCACACCAAAAAAAAAGAAACTATTAGAGCTAATAAATAAGTTCAGCAAAGTTGTAGGATACAAGATCAATATGTGAAAATCAGTTGTATTTGTATACACTAGCAATGATCAATATAAAGAGAAAAATAAGAAAACAATTCCATTTATAATAGCAACAAAAACAACAAAACTTTTAGGAATAAATTTGACCAAGTGTAAAGACATGTGCATTAAAAGCTACAAAACATTGTTAAAAGAAATTAAAGACCTAAATAAATAGAATGAAATCTCATGTTCATAGAGTACAATACTCAATATTAAGATGGCACTATTTCCCAAATTAATTTGTAAAATCCTATGTGATCTCTATCAAAATTCCAATTGACTTTTTTGTAGAAATGGACAAGCTAATCCCAAAATTCATATGAAATTGTATGGGACCTTAAATAGCCAAATCAATCTTGAATAAAGAACAAAATAAGAGGAATCACACTTCTCAATTTCAAAACTTACTACAAAGCTACAGTAGTCAAAAACTGTGGTACTGGCATAAGGTTTCACATATAGACCAATGTTATAGGATTGAGAGTCCAGAAATAAACACTCGTATTTATGGTCAATTGATTTTCAACAGAGTATCCAGATCATTCAATGGAGAAAGGACAGTCTTTTCAACAAATGATGCTTGGACAGCTGGATAGCCACATGTGAAATAATAAAGTTGGACTTCTACTTCTCACCATATATAAAAATTAACTCAAAATGGACCAAACACCTAAATATAAGAACTAAACCCATAAAACTCTTAGAAGAAAACACAAGGGTACACCTTCATGACCTCCAATTTGGCAATGAATACTTAGGCATGACACCCGAAGCATGAGCAACAAAAGAAAAAAAAATCAGTTACACTTTATCAAAATTAAAAACTTTTATGTATCAAGAAAAGTGAAAAGACAACCTGCAAAATGGGAGAAATATTTGCAAATTATATATCTGATAAATGTATAGAGACATCATTAGTTGTTAGCCTTTAGGGAAATGCAAATGAAAACCACAATGAGGTCCTACCTCACACCCACTAGGATGGCTTTAATTAAAAAAAAGAAAAATAACAAGTTGGTGAGGATGTGGAGAAATTAGAACCCTCATACATTGCTGGTGGGAATGTAGAATGGTTCAGCTACCATGGAAAACAATTTGGCAGTTCCTCAAAGAGTTAAACAGAATGATCATATGAACAAGCAATTCCACTTCTAGGTCTATACCCCCAAAAATAAAAATAGGTATTCAAACAAGTATGCGTACATAGCATGTTCATAGTAACATTATTCACAATAGCCAAGACCTGGAAGCAGCCAAACGTCCATCAGCTGATGAATGGATAAACACTGTGGTATATCCACATAATGGAATATTACTCAACCATAAAAAGGAATGAAGGACTGATAAATGCTACAATATGAATGTGCCTCCAAAACATGCTACATGAAGTAAGTCAGACACAAAAGGTCACACACCTCTTATATGAAATACCCAGAATAAATTCATAGATAGAGAAAGCAGGTTGGTGGTTACTTGAAGTTGGTGGTGGAGAGGGAGAAATGAAGAGAAACTGCTTAATGGGGATAAGGGATTTTACTTTGGAGTGATAGAAATGTTTTGGAACTGGATAGAGGTGGTAGTTGCATGATGTTGTGAATGTCCTAAAATGCCATTGAATGATTCATTTTAAAATATAGGTCAAAAAATACAAAGTAGCAGATACATAGAATAAACAAGTCTAGCAATCTAATGTACGACATGAGGACTATAGTTAATAATATTGTATAGTTTTCAGGATTTTTGCTAAATGAGATTTTAACTGCTTGCCACAAAAAAAAATAGGTAACTGTGAGATGATGGACATACTAACTTGCTTCACTATAGTAACTATTTACTATCTATATGTATCTCATAATATGTTGTATACCTTATATATAATAAATTTTAAAAGTAAATAAAATGGTTAATTTTATGTCATAGGAATTTTTTACCTTAATAAATTTTTTTTAAGAGGGATGTCTTTTCTGTTGCTTATAACAGAATACATGAAACTGGGTAACGTGTAAAGAAAAGGAATTTGTTTCTTATAGTTATGGAGGCTGAGAAGTCCAAGGTCAAGGGGCCACATCTGGTGAGGGCCTTCTTGCTAGTGGGGACTCTCTGTAGAGTCTCATGGTGGTGCAGGAAATCACATGGCAAGGGCGGGGGTGAATGTGCTAGCTCTGGTGTCTCTTCCCTCTTCTTATAAAGCCACCAGTCCCACTCCCACGAGAACACATTAGTCTATTAATCCATGAATCTATTAATCTATAAATGCATTAATCCATTTATATGAGGTCAGAGCCCTCATGACTGAATCACCTCTTAAAGCTCCCACTTCTCAATACTGCCACATTGGGAATTAAATTTCAACATGAGTTTTGCAGGAGACAGATATTCAAACCATAGCAAGGGGGTTGGGAAAGGAGACCACACCACAACTGCATATGTATTCTTTTTCAGTTCAGTTTTAGTAAAAAGTCTTCATGGAAGTAAAGAATATGGAAAATCTTTCCCTTAAAATGATCATGTTCACATTTTACTCCTTAGGAAGGCTTTGGGTACCCTAACGCATACCTTAACATGAAGACTGCACCAGTGGATGGATTTTCATGGTAAGAGAACTACATGTGATAACCTGCTGTCATTAAGTATGTGTGTATATACATATATGTGTGTGTATACATATCTCACCCAGCTCATCATCAATTTAGAGATGTTTTTATGTCTATAATTTCCATTTGACTTTGTACCTGTAAAATGCAAGAGTGTAGCTTACTTGTCAAAATAAGGTTCTTTATATTATCATGATACTAGTTAGGTAAAAAAGAGGAATTACATCACTGAAACCATTATTTGAGCAACTTTCAGAAAAGCAATTTCCACTTACGTAAATATTAACTTAAAATTTGTATAACTCAAACAGCTCTTGTATAAAAATATTTGTTTATCTGTCTTAAAAAATTAACTGAACATAAAGGTTTATTTTCAGACTCTCAATTCTGTTCCACTGATCTACATTATGCCAGTACCACACAGTCTTAATTGCTACAGCCTTGTGAGGTTCTGCCCTACCATGTACAGTTTCTGGAAAAGTCTGGTTTCTTTGAACATCTGCACATGCCATTTCAAGAGAGGGTGGTCCTTACATGCATGTGGAACCAGTTGCTCTGTCACAACCTGAGCTTGCAGTGATATAGAATGAGAGCTTAGGATTTATGCACTTTTTAAGTACCTACTAACTACATATTTTCTTGTCCTGAGTCTTTAAATGGGATCTCTTATCCATAATTGAGATGAGAAGAGTCTACTTATCAAAGACTACGAACAGTAGGTCAAGTTTCATCAAAGCAGTGAGGTCCTAAAATAAAGAAACCAATTTCTGTGAAGCCTTTCTCAAAATAAACTCAGAAAAAATTCTTAGCTGCTCAGCAAATGCTTCCAGCAATATGGCACTCCTACCAGGAGTGATTCTCTATAACATGGTGCTGCACCAAAATAGCAAACAAAACTGGGCAGGTTCCCCCACGTGTGGTTAAATAATGATACCTGCTGTGGTCTGAATGTTTGTGTCCCCCCCAAATTCATATGTTGAAACCTAACCCCCATGGTGATGGTGCTAAGAGGTAGGGCCTTTGGGAAGTGATTGGGTCATAAGGGCTGTGCTCCCCTGAATGGGATTAGTGCCCAGATAAAAGAGGCTCGAGGCAGCCCTTTAGCCCCTTCCGCCATGTGAGGATGCAGCTAGAAGGCACCATCTATGACGCAGAGAACAGCTTTCAGCAGACACTGAATCTGCTGGCAAGTTGATCTTGAATTTTCCAGCCCCCAGAGCCATAAACAATAAATTTCTATTCTTTATGAATTACCTAGAGTATCTTGTTATAGGAGCCCAAATGGACCAAGACAGTGCCCACAGCATTCCCAGAAAACGGGGACACTCATAAGAAGTTTTATTTGGCAAAATCCGAAGTGTGTTCCTTCACGAGATGATTACAGAGAAAAAGGGAGAGACAGAGCGCATGGAGGGTGGGCGGGCATTCTGAAAGCAACATGGATTAACCTTGAAAACATGCTAAGTGAAAGAAGCCAGACATAAAGTCCACTTATCGAGTGATTCCAGATATGAAGTGTTCAGAATAGGGAAATCCATGGAGACAGAAAGAGATTAGTGGTTGCTTTGGGGTAACGAGTAAGAACATGAAGATTCGGGGGATTGGGAAGTGATAGGTAAAGGGTAGAGGGTTTCTTTCTGAAGTCATAAAAGTGTTCTAAAACTGACTACAGTGATGGCTGTGCAACCCTGTAAATATACTAAAAACCACTGAATTGTATGTTTACAACAGGTGAATTATATGGTATGTGAACTATATCCCTGAGGAGAATCTCCTTTCACTTATAATAAAGGTCACTGTGCCCCGTAAGACCCTGCACGATCTGTTCCCTGACAACTTCTGTCTTTTCTCCAACATTTTCCAAACTCCAGCCACACAGGCTGCCCTTCCAGGCCCTGAAGGGATCCCAGCTCTTTTCTGCCTCAGAGCTCTTGCACCTGATCCCTTGGCCTCGAAGGCTCCTTCCCTACTCCAAGCACATTACTACCCCTCAGAGGCACCTTCGCCACTTAACCTGAAGTGGCTGACCCTTACCACCTCCTTGGGCCCTCACTATCCCGACACCCTGTTGTATTGGCTCCACAGTACTCAGCAATATCCGAAGTTATTTTATGTGCTATCTTCTTCCAGACAAAATAACTCCATGAGGGCAGTGACTGCGTCCACGTTGTATGCCCAGCACCTCGAACAGTGCCTGGTAGACAAGTAGGTACCCAAGAAACATTGGTGAATGAATAAATGAAGGTCATTTACAATACCCTGACTTAGGCGGTTCAGGGATTTTTTTAAACAGGAAAAGGGATACACAATATGCAGAGGAGAAAATTCTCCATGAGATGAATAATTGGACCAAGGAGAGGTAGACAGGCCTCTCTTCTTTGAAACCTTAATTACATGAAATGTAAGCTAAGATAGAAAAAAGGATGACAGCATAATGTGGTCTTGAGAGCTGTCATTGAACCACAGATGTCACGTGCTGGTGGTTCTAAGAGTCCCAGACACGTTGGCTGGTGGGTGCTGATGACGACCAGATGGGCCAGCACATGACTCAGAAAGGGATATTAATATTAAAAAGTGCCCATCAAGAAGTTAACAAATTTATTGAGAGTTTGTTTATACTTATCACATTTGTTTTGGGTTTTTGTTCTGTTTTGGAGATGTTAATAATTTCATTAAAATCATCATTACTAAAAAATTAAGTGTATTTATTTTCCTGGGGATCTAAAAGGCCACCTGGATGCATAGGGCTGCAAGCAAGCTCAGGAAAAGACCTGAGAGTGTCCTAACCTCTTACCTCATACCACACACAAAAATTAAATTCTAAGAGCTTCATAGTTTTAGGTCTATGATCCATCTGGAGTTAATTTGTGTGTATGGTGTGAAGGAAGCGCCCAACTTCATCTTTTTGTATGTGGATATCCAGTTGCCCCAGCACCATTTGTTGAAGAGACTGTCTTTTCCCTTTGAATGGTCTTGGCACCTTTGTCAAAAATCAACTGACCATAAATATAAAGGTTTCTAGACTCTTGATTCTATTCCATTGATCTCTAGGTCTGTCTTTATGCCAGTACCATACTCTCTTGATTATTGTAGGTTTATAATAAGTGCTAACATTGGGAAGTATGAGTCCTCCACCTTTTTCTTCTTTTTCAAGATTGTTTTGGCTATTCTGGGTCCCTTGAATTTCCATACGAATTTTAGGATCGGCTTGTCCATTTCTGCGAAAAATCCAGCTGGGATTTGGGCAGGAACTATGTTGAGTCGGTCACTCCATTGAGGCAGGAATGCACTTCTCAGGTATGCTTGACTCTCACGCCAGAGGACCAGACACAATCAGTCCTTCCAATCAAGTCAGTCACAGAACAGCAATAAGGCTAATGCTTACCAAGCCACTCACTTGTTCCAAGTACCATGCTGAGCACTTCACATGGGTCATCTCATCTAATCCTTACAATGATCCTAGGAGGTAGGGCTTACTATTATCCTCATGTAACAGGTGAGGAAACTGAGGTGCAGAGAAGTCAGGTGACTCACCCAATGTGACAGCTAATATGTGGCAGAGGCACAGTTCAGACCCAGGAAGTCTGACTTCAAAGCCCCTTTCTCTACCCAGAATATACACAGAGATCCCATAAGCCCATTAAAAAAGGCAAACAACCCAGCAGAAAAATGGGGAAAGAATATGAACAGGTAACTTACCAAAGAGGAAAATGCAAATGGCCAATAAATATATGAAATGATGCTCTATCTTACTATAAAAGCAGGGGAATGTATAAGCAGCAACAAGGTATTTTATCTGTCATATTGGTAAAATATTTTTGATTGGTAAAATCTAGTGTTGGTATGGGTCTAGGGAAACAGGTACTATTATAAAAATATCAGTGAAAGTACATAACAGCACATCCACTTTGGAAAACAATTTGGCAGAATTTATTAAAATATAAAACACACCCTTTTGCCTTGCCATTCCATTCGAACTTGGGCACAAAGGACATGGACAAGAATGTCCACTGTAGCCCTGTTTGTCATTGCATAAAAAGGAAATAAACTATGTGTCTGCCAGGAAGAAAATGACAATAGTGGCCATGGCCAAATCCATACCACATTGGAATGCTAGTTCCACAAGGCACAGGTTTGTATCTGATGTGTTCATGGCTGTATCCTCAATGCCTAAAATAGTAACTGACACACAGCTGGCACTCTGATGTCTGCTGAATGCATACTGTGGTATACTATGCAGCAGTTAAAAAGAATAAGGTGTATATGTGTGTATATGTACGTATGCATGCGTGCGTGCATGTACACACATGCATATATAGTATACATTTACATATATTAACATAAATTTCTTTATTTGGAAAAAGGATCTTTGCAGATGTAATTAAGTGAAGGATCTCAGGATGGTATCATCCTGGATTATCCAGGTGGGACTTAAACCCAGTAAGTATCCTTGCACGAAAGAGAAGAAAGACACAGAAATGGCAATACCATGTGATGATGGAAACAGAGATTGGAGTGATGCAGACACAAGCCAAGGAACACCCGGAGCCACCAGAAGCTGGGAAAGGCAAGGAAGGATTCTTCCCAAGAGGCTTCAGAGAGAAAGTGGCCTTGCCAACACCTTGACTTAGAACTTCTGGCCTCCAGAACTATGACAGAATAAAGTTCTGTTGTTTTAAGCCATCCAGTCTGTGGTACATTGTTGAGGCAGCTGGAACAAACTATTATAGATATGTCCTCCCAGGTCTTCAATACACATTAAATGAAAAATCAAGTTGTGAAATAATACATATATGACTACACATGAAATAACACATGACTACATGTATAATCGTACATGTATTATTTCACAACTTGCTTTGTGAAAAAACCACACACATAATTTTAAAACAAAAAACCCCCAAGCAATCTCTGTCTATAGATGTACATAATAGCATATAAAATTAATTGGGATCAGCATAACCTAAATTGACTGAAGTAGTTCCCTCTTGGGAGGGGAGTGGGTATTAGTAGAATGGAGAAAGGCCAAGGGAGGCCTCAGCTTTGGAAGCATTCAAGCATTTTTTAAAAAATGGTTTAAATTTTTTTCAAAAAAGTTAAAGGGAAAATTGATAAAGCTTAACATTTGAGAAACTCCACACATAGACCCCATTTTAAGAAAAGCCATTATAAAAAACAGTCTAAAAGGAGAAACAAATCCCTTATTCACTTCGAAGTGCCTTTTTTGAGTTGGGAAAGAGTCCTTGGAGGCCACTGCTGGGATATCACACCAGTAGGGGCTATGAGTTGAGCTGGAGGAAATAACATATCAGCTATTACACATTGTTAGGTATTCTCAAAGGACTTTAAATATTCAGATTTTCTTTTAAATAATATAACTTATGATATAACTATATTTCACCTAATCAAGTGAAATACAGATTACCTATTGTTTTTCTTGAGTCTGTATTCTGAATGGGTGGTGCATATCAATCACTATTGTTTTTTTAATTTATTTTTTTAATTTCAGAATATTACAGGGGTACAAATACTTTGGTTACATATATTGCCTTTGCACCACCCAAGTCAGAGCTATAAGCGTGCCCAACCCCCAGACATTGTGCACCACACCCATTAGGTGTGAATATACCCATCCCCTTTCTACCCTCTTCACCTGCCCGACACCCAATGAATGTTACCACTTTGTGCACATAAGTGTTGATCAATTAGTACCAATTTAATGGTGAGTACATGTGGTGCTTGTTTTTCCATTCTTATGATACTTCACTTAGTAGAATGGGCTACTATTACTTGTTTTTAATAGTTTATTTGATTTACTACTCACGCTTTACTGAGGAAGTCTCTACAAATGCATCCTCCAGATTAAAATCATCGAAGTCTCCAGATCCTAAAAATTAAAAAAAAAAGATTTTAAAATTTAACTACCTTTGCATGAAACAAAATAATATTGAAATTATCTCTTGAAATGGTCAAATAAGAAAAAAACATCAAAATCTGAAAGAGAAAAAAATGGTCATTTCCCTTTTGAAATTGAAGGAATGGAAAAATATATTCCACACAAATGGAAATCAAAAGAAAGCAGAGGTAGATATGCTTGTATTAGACAAAATAGACTTTAAGTTAAAAACTGTAAAAAGAGACAAAGAAGGTCACTATATCATGATAAAGGGGTCAATTCATCAAGAAGTTATAACAATTACATATGCACCTAACATTGAAGCACCTAAATATATAAAGCAAATATTAATAGATATGGAGAGATAGACTGCAATAAATAACAGTAGGAGACTTCAATGCCCCACTTTCAACGTTGGACAGATCATCTAGATGGAAAATCAATAAGGAAACATGGGATTTGAATTACGCTTTAGACCAAATGGACATATTAATAATAGATATTTACAGAACATTCCATCCAACAGCAACAAGATACACATTCTTCACGAGTGTACACAAAACATTCTCCAAGATAGATCACGTTAGGTCACAAAACAAGGCTTAAATTTAAGAAGATTGAAATTATATTGAGAATCTTTTCTGACCACAATGACATGGAACAATAGGAAGAATCTCGGAAAACTCGCAAACGTGTGGAAATTAAATAATATGCTCCTAAACAAGCAATGAGTCAAAGAATAAATTAAAAGGGAAATTAAAAAAACATCTCGAGATAAACTAAAATAGAAACACGCTATACCAAAACTCATGGGATGCGGCAAAAGCAGTCCCGAGAGGAAAGTTTACAGCAATAAACACCTACATCAAAAAAGACAGAACACCTCAAATGAACAACCTAACATTATACCTCAAGGAACTAGAAAAAGAAAAAAGCCCAAACATAGCAGAAGGAAGGAAATAACAAAGATAAGAACAGAAATAAACAAAACAGAAACTAGAAAAATAGAAAATATCAACAAAACTAAGAGTTGGTTTTCGGAAAAGATAAAAATCAACAAACCTTTAGATAGAGTACTAGACTAAAAAAAAAAAGGCAAGACTCAAAATCAGAAATGAAAGAGAAGCCATTACAACTGATAACACAGAAATACAAAGGATCATAAGAGACTACTATGAACAACCACACACAAACATATTGGATAACCTAGAGGAAATGGGTGAATTTATAGAAACATGCAACTTACCAAGACTGAATCTGGAAGAAACAGGAAATCTGAACATGCCAATAACAAGGAGATCGAATCAGTAATAAAAAGTTCCCCAAAGAAAAGCCTATAACCTGATGGCTTCACTGCTGAATTTTACCAAACATTTAAAGAACTAATACCAATCCTTCTCAAACTCTCCCAAAAAAATTAAAGCAGGGAGAATACTTCCAAACTCATTTTATGAGGCCAGCATTACCCTAATACCAAAGCTAGACAAGGACACTATAAGAAAATTACAGGCCAATATCTCTGATGAACACAGATGCAAAAATCCTCAACAAAATACTAGCAGACAAATTCAATAGCACATTAGAAAGATCATTCACCACGATCAAGTGGGATTTATCCCAAGGATACAAGAATGGTTCAACATATGTAAATCAATAAAAGTGATATATCGTATTAACAAAATGAAAAACAAAAACCACATAATCATCTCAATAGTTGCAGGAAAAGCATTTAAGAAAATTCAACATCCATTCATGTTAAAATTCCTCAAAAAAATAGGTATGGAAGGAATGTACCTCAACTTAATAAAGGCTAAATATGCAAGCCTACAGCTATCATCATACTCAATGATGAAAAGTTAAATGCTTTTCCTCTAACACCAGCAACAAGACAAGGATATCCACTCTCATCACTTCTATTCAACAGAGTACTAGACGTCCTAGCAAAGTAATTAGGCAAGAAAAGAAAAGGCTTTTTTATAGGAAAGGAAGAAATGAAATTATATTTGCTGATGACATGATCCTATGCATAGAAACCCAAAAGACTCCATCAAAAAACTGTTAGAATTGATAAAAAAAAAAATTCTGTGAAGTTGCAGGTTACAAAATCAACATACAAAAATCAGCAGTGTTTCTATACACTAACGATGAACTATCTGAAAATTAAAACAATCCCATTTACAATGGCATCAAAAAATAAAATAATTGGGAGTAAATTTAACCAAGGAGGTGAAAGATCTGTACATCAAAAACCATACAAGATTGATGAAAGTAATTGAAAACACAAATAAATGGAAAGATATTCCATGTTCATGTACTGGAAGAATATTGTTGAAATGTCCATGTGATGCCCAAAGTGATCTACAAAATCAATACAATTCCTATAAAAATACAATGTCATGTTTCACAGAAATAGAAAAAACATTCCTAAAATTTGTATGGAACTAGAAAAGACCCTGAATATCCAAAACAATTTTGAACAAAATGGACAAAGCTGGAGGCAGCACACTCCCTGATTTCAAAATACAAAACTACTGTAATCAAAACAGTATGGTACTGGCATAAAAACAGACATCAACCAATGTAACAGGATAGAAAGCTCAGAAGTAAACCTAAACATTTACAGTCAACTGATCTTCAACAAAGATGCCAGGAACACGCACTGGGGAACGGACAGTATTTTCAATAAATGGTGTTGGTAAAACTGGATATCCACATATGGAAGAATGAAAATTGGACCCTTATCTCACACCATATACAAAAATCAACTCAAAATGGATTAAAGACTTAAATATAAGACCTGAAAATATAAAGCTACTAGAAAAAATGAGGAAATAGCTCCACAACATTGGTCTGGACAATGATTTCTTGGATAGTTCTCCAAAACCACAGACAATAAAAGTAAAAGTAGACAAATGGGATTACATCAGACTAAAAAGTTTCTGCACAGCAAAGGAAACAACAGTGTAGGAGACAACCCACAGATTAGGAGAAAATATTTGCAAACCATACATCTGAAAACAAAGGGGTTAATATACAAAATATATAAGGAATTAAAGCAACTCAATAGCAATAAAACAAATTATCTTATTAAAAATGGACAAAGGGGCTTCTCAAAAGAGATACAAATGGGAATAGATATATTAAAAGATGCTCGATATCTCTTATCAGGGAAATGCAAATTAAAACCAAAGTGTGATATCATCTCATACCTGTTAGAATGGCTATTACCAAAAAAAAGAGATTGGTGAGGATGTGGAGAAAAGGGAACCCTTGTACACCACTGGGGGGCATGTAAATTAGTACAGCCATTATGGAAAATAGTACAGAGGTTCCTCAAAAAAAAAACTAAAAACAGAATTACCCTGTGATCCAACAATCTCACTTCTGGGTATATATCCGAAGGAATTGAAACTGGTATGTCAGGTATTTGGAACATGACATACAAACTCACAGAACACCTTCTCCACAGTATGACTTCTACAAGAGGCCATGGCAGAGCCTGCAGCTCCACTGATGATTGGCTTAAGTTCTCTTACCCCACTCCAGGTCTCACAAAGGCTACTCTGCATTTTTAAATCCCCCCAACCCCAAGCACCCCCATTTAGACTACCAGCTCCGACTAATCATGTATAACTGAAAAGGCTCTGGGGAAAAACTTTTCACAAAAGACTTAGTCCTCAAAAGTGGACCCATCTGCCCAAACCTGTGTCCTACTGAACTTGACAGTTACTGTTACCTTTAGATGAGCATGTAGTTTGGCATGGGGGTGTATGACTTATCAATTCTCAAGCAAATCACCACTCGTGTATACTGGAATTAATCAAATAAGTAAACAGGCAGTGGATAATGGGAGCCAGGTTTCTCACTGTCAGAGAGAGGAAGGTTACGGATGAGAGGGACAGGCTAGAATGATCCATGTGATAATGGATTAGAGTTGGAGACCTTAGTATGAATCACGTTTAGCTTTGTATATACAGTCATGAGTTGCTTAATGATGGAGATATGTTTTGAGAAGTCCGTTGTTAGGCAATTTTGTCATTGTGCAAACATCATAGAGTGTAATTATGCAAGCCTAGATGGTACAGCCTACTATACACCTAGGCTGTATCATACAGCCTATTGTTCCTAGGCTACAAATGTGTACAGCACATTACTGTACTGAATACTGTGGGCAACTGTAATGCAATGGTAAGTATTTCTGTATTTAAATGTATCTAAACTTAGAAAAAAATGTAGAGTAAAAATACGGTATTATACTCTTATGGGACCACCATTGTATATGTGGTCTGCCATTGACCGAAACATCATTATGGAGGGCATAACTGTAGATGGGTACATATAGAAATATTTATAGACATGGGTTAGTACACCAATATATATTCCCTTGCTCTGTCAACTAAGAGAACCTGGAAACAACAACACCCAAGTAGCAATGAGCACATCTAGCACCCAGATCTTGGTCTGAAATACCACTCTCCAATAAAAGGAATCAGGGCTCCTTGGAGAAATGGCTGATTTTAGGACTAGGGCAGGAAATACATAAGGTGAGCCTGAAGCATCTCATAGTGCTTTCTAAAAATCACAGTACTTTCTAAAATTCATATTGATGGGTATATGTTAAAGGGACACAGGAACCAACTGAAAGAATTCCCAATGGCTACAGCTGGAACAATTTGAACAAATAATGTAGTATCAGATTATAACCCAAAGTATAAAATATCCATGAGTCCATGCTGATATAAAGAAATGATTGACTAAATACAGAAAACAGAGAAAACAGACAAACCTCCCATGCAGAAGAATTCAAATTTATGTAGATATTTCTCCCTCGAGGAGGTGAAGCATAACTCCCCACTCCCTAAGTGTTGGCTGTGAATAGTGACTTCCTTCCAAAGATTACCGTATTGGGGGTGAGGAGGAAAAACTTTACAGAGGAGGAACCTGACAAACACTACCTCAGCCAGGTGACCAAGGTCAACATCAATGATGAGTAATGTTGATAGTATTGTTCCCTTGATATGATGTAATGAGAATGGCACTTTACCTCTGTGGTCTTCCTCCCAAAAACCCATAACCGCAGTCTGATCATGAGAAAAACATCAGACAAATCCCAATTGGGGGCATTGTATGAAATACCTGACCAGTCCTCCCCAAAACCATCGAGGTCATCAAAACCAAAGTCTGAGAAACTGGCATAACCTGAGGAGCCTAAAGAGCCATAATGACTGACAGTTATGTGAATTGGATTGGATACTGGATTGGATCCTAGGACAGAAAAGGACTTTAGATAAAAACCAAGGAAATCTCAACAAAGACTTTAGTTAATAATAGCGTATCAATATTGGTTCATTAATTGTGACAAATGTATTATATAACATAAAATGTTAATAGGGAAAACTCGGTATGGAGCATATGGAAACTCTCTGCACTAGCTTTATAATCTTTCTGTAAATCTAACTATTAAAAAATAAAGTTTATCTAAAAAAATCAATTTCCTATAGCAAAAAATTAGGAGTAACCACTAAATGAAGAGATACGGGTTATATAATCTCAAAACCATTCAAGAAAAGAAAAATGAAAGGACAACACCAAGCAAAACTCAATCCAACAAAAGTCACCAAAGGAAGAAAGAAGCAAGAACCATGTTAAATAGAAAACATTAATGCAGGAATATATATAATCATACCAGTAAAAAATTAGTGTAAATGGGCTAAATCTATTAAAAGACAAATGGGATTAAAAGATATCTAACTATATGCTATTGATAAAATATACAACTAAAACAAAAGGGCAAAAAAAAAAAAAGTAGAGAAGAAAATGAATATATACCGGCAAACACTAACAGGAAGGAAACAGATGTAGAGATATTAATATAACAAGAAAATTTGAGACCCAAAGCTCTAAATAGGAAAAGAACAATATTTTATGGGAATAAAACATATAATCCACCAAAAAAATAAAAGTAATGGCACTTAACCTAGCTTCTAAAATTCTAAGGTACACTTTTTTTTTTTTTATAAGGCAGTCTCACTCTGTCACCCAGGCTGGAGTGCAGTGGCATCATCGTATCTCACTGTAGCCTCAAACTCCCAGGCTCAAGTGATCCTCCTGCTTCAGCCTCCCAAGTACGTGGGACTACAGGCGTGCACCACCATACCCAGCTAATTTTTTTAATAGATGGGGTCTCACTATTGCCCAGGCTGGGCTCAAACTCCTGGACTCAAGCAGTCCTCCTGCCTTGGTCTCACAAAGTGCTAGGATTACAGGTACGAGAGCCACCATGCCCAGCCTGCTTCATGCTATGAGGGAATAACTGGTATCAGATCAGCCCTTCCACTGTAAATCATAAAATGGACAAAACACAAGAGGCGACTGCTATCAGCATTGAACAAGCAGCGAGAGATTGCAATCCCCGAGATTAGGGAAATTATAAACAGCTAAATCTAACAGGTAATCCCAGATTGGATTCTGAACCTATAAAGGCTATGATTGGGACAGTCGGCAAAATTTGAACAAGGTCTGTGGACCAGATGGTAATGCTGGATCACTATCAACTTCCTGATCTCGATGGAAATACTCTAGTTGGGAGGAGGGTGTCCTTGTTTGTAGGAATTGCATACTGAAGTATTGAGAGGTAATGGGTATAATATCTGCAACTGATTCTGAAATGGTTCAGGGGAAGATATTTGGAGGTACACACATGCGCATTGGAGAAACACAGAAAATGTGATAAAACTGGGAAATCTGGGTAAACAATATATGTGACCTCTTTGTATTGGACATTATTGGGACAAGTGGTGAAAATTGAATGTGGTCTGAGGATTAGGTAGTAATAATGTACCTTGGTAATTTCCTGATTCAGGTGGTTGCATTGCAGATTTGTAAAAGGATGTTTTTATTTGTAGGAAATGCACTCTAAAGGATTGGAAGAAGTGATGGGGCATCAGATAACCAACTTAATTCCAAGTGGTTCAGGGAGGGGGGAAACAAGTTCCTTGTATTATACTTGCAAATTTTCCGTAAGTTTCAACATTTAAAAAACTAAAATATGCATATATTTCAACCCAGCAATTCTAGGTTGTAGAAGTAATATAGAAGTACCATAGGTACCTGTTACAGAAAAATACTTGGGACATGTACCCAAAGAAGTATGTACAAGAATGCTTACAATAGCAAGAAAAATGGACACAGTCTAAGAGTTCAGCAAAAAGGAATGGTACAGTTCCTTCCACACAATGAATTATTGCACGGAATGGTATAAGCCTATATACTGACATGAGAGACCCCTCCAAGATACAGTATTAAATAAAGCAAGGTGCAGAGCATTTTTCCTTTTGTGTGTATATCTATAACCATAAAAATTTTCTGGAAGTTTAAACAGGGAAACTGGTAACAGTGGTTATGTTTAAGGAATGAGAATAGGGATTTTTTTGTTTTTAATCACGTATGTATATTTCTCTTATAATAATTACAAGTTCTGCATCAATCCCTCCAAAGCCATAAGCCCATCATTCCACTGGGTCTTCCTTCAAAACGCTCTACTTCCTCACCCAAGAATTACAAAAGTAGGTTCCTCCAAATAACATCTTACACAAGTAATGTTTCTAGCCTCAGTCATTCCCCTACTATTTGCTGATATATCTTGCTACATGTCATCAAGTAAAGATGTTAAGAGCAACCTAACACAATTTTGTAGTATTTATTAATCCATTATTGACCTTGGATTCAACAGACCTAAACCACATATGGATAAAACCATTCAATCTAAATCTACATCCTGAGCTATTAAAGACTTCAAAAAGTGGGCAAAGGACATGAAAAGAAACTTTTCAAAGGACAGAATAATGGTCAACAAACATATGAAAAAATACTCAACATCTCTAATCATCAGGGAAATGCAAATAAAAACCACAATGAGATATCACTTATCTCCAGTGAGAACGGCCTTTATCAAAAAGTCCCCAAACAATAAATGTTGGCATGGATGAGGAGAGATGGGAACACTCGTACACTGCTGGTGGGACTGCAAAGTGGTACGACCTCTGTGGAAAGCAATACGCAGATACCTCAAAGAGATACAAGCAGAACTACCATTTGATCCAGCAATCCCATTACTGGGCATCTACCCAAAAGAACAAAAGACATTCTATAAAAAAGACACCTGCACCCGAATGTTTATAGCAGCACAATTCACAATTGCAAAGATGTGGAAACAACCCAAGTGCCCATCAATACATGAGTGGATTAATAAAATGTGGTATATGTAGACCATGGAGTACTATTCAGCTATAAGAAACAATGGTGATACAGCATCTCTTGTATTTTCCTGGATAGAGCTGGAACTCATTCTACTAAGTGAAGTATCCCAAGAATGGAAAAATAAGCACCACATGTATTCACCAGCAAATTGGTTTCACTGATCAACACCTAAGTGCACATATAGGAATAACATTGATCGGGCGTCGGGCAGATGGGAGGCGGGAGGAGGGGATGGGTACATACATGCATAATGAGTGCGATGCGCACTGTCTGGGGAATGGACACACTTGAAGCTCTAACTGGGGGGAGGAGGGGGGCAAGGGCAATATACGTAACCTAAACATTTGTACCCTCATAATATGCTGAAATAAAATAAATAAATAAAAATAAATAAATTTTTTTAAAAAAACTTCTAAGTCTACAACTAAGCATGGCTGATAAAAATCAAAATGGGAACAAATATTCTCATGAGAGATATCTCAAATGGTGTAACATACTCACAGTCTATACCCTTTCTATGCAATCTATAAATAAACAACTCAGTTTTGGACACAGGCAGACAGGAATCCTGTGTGTGGATGACACAAGCTCACCTTCTAGCACCAACACACATTAGAAAGCAGCTGATTCATGGTAGGCTTAATTCACAACCCCCAAATCCCTATATCTGGGGGGCCAGTATTCAAGTATTCAGCAGAAAAGTTACCTCATTCCACTGCAGTGGGCCACAAAGAATTTCTTTTAATGGAAAAAATATGTGGTGAGCTGGTAGTTATCTGTCTGAAAGTGTGCTTTCAGATAGAGCAGAACCTTAGAAATGTTACCCATGGACTTCTGCATGTCCTTGAGAAGATCCATTTCATAAGAAAAGTGCTGGTTCTACCCACAGATATCCCAGCAGCCAGTGTCTGTCCTGGGGTAGATTTTGTCCCTTTGGGAAGAAATACAAGCCTGACCTCATCTTGCAACCTGACCCACCGTGCCTAGCGTCTAAAGCTAAGGGAGCATTTTAATGAAGGCTGCAAAACAAGGCACAGCCGGCCCTTGTTAGAGAATTCCGTCATGAGCTGGCTGTGATCCAGCACCTGGCAAAGCTTCATTGAAATGTCTGATCCTTGAGAGAGACCATCTGATGGGCCCCTTAAGTAGCCTTTCATTTCGATTAATTAATCACTCCCTCCTCTATTGTTCCTATCCACTCCACTCACTTAGCTCAAGCCTGAAAGCACGGTCATTCCAGTTAAGTGTGTGCATCCTCTCTCTACACCTGCCCTGTACAACATGGTAGCCTCTAGCCACGTGTAGCTGTTTAAATTAAGATTAACATTCAATATGCTTTTAAAATTCTGTTCCTTAGTTGCACTAACCACATTTCAAGTGCTCAATAGACACATGTGGTTGGTGACTACTGTGTTGGACAGCACAGATAAAGTTCCATAGGACAGCAACTGCTCCAGACAGTGTGCTGCTTGAAGCAGGAACTGGGACTTGGCCATCTTCATGCCAAGGCCAAACACAGACCTAGCAGCAAGGAAGCATTCCCTAAAGGTGTGTGCATTCTGATTATCCCAACTCTGTCACCAGTACATGGTACCTGATATTACTTTGTGACAAAATCCATTTGTATTTCACGCCAAGAGCAAACATTTCTGCAGAGGAACGTGTCTTCTGCCTGCTGCTGGATTAATAACTGCAGAGGCAGCCAGGACTCCTGGCTGCCAAAGATTTCAGAGGCAAAGTCAGGATTCAAGCAGGAAGATCAGCACCTCTCAAGTGGCCAGTTATATCTATCCCCTCAGCTAAGGATGGTTTCTATTCTATTGTTTCCTCTGTACATGTAAGCAGTTTGCAATTTGGGGGGAAGAAGGCCCGGTATAAATCTTAAGTGAACAAATACTCACCTACACTGCTTTGGTTAAAACATAGATACATCTCAGGATTTTCCATTTGGCTGCCTTAATGGGAGTTCCATAAATACCCACACTATACTTAAGTTTGTCCAGGAGAGCCACAATGCCAATCACCTGCCTGTCATCTGGGCTAGTGCCTGCATCTACACAACTCCAAGGGAATGGTGCTATTTCTCAAAAAGGAAACCAATTTGGTCAACGGGGAGACCATTAACAAATGCAAGGAAAGCCGCTGTAGGGTGGACCAGAATCAAGTCAGACCTGGAGGATCAAATCATGACCCAGCAAATATGACTGTGGCACAAACCTCTAGGTCACCTGGGTTCAAGGAATAAAACTACAATCAGTCCCAATAGATTGAGCCTACTGATGGAGAGGAGGGGGACACAGCTTGATTTAACTGGAAATGAGCCATGTAGTAAGGATGCTCCACCACAGTACGATACAGCCCTCACCTGATGCAGCTGCTTGTAAAGCCTTACATTTCCCTAACCTCTGCCAGGGGGAATGAAGACGAGATTAATAAAAGGAAAGCCTGCAGGTCAGAAAAACAACTTCACACCTCCCTGCCTACCATGGAAGCATTCCCGAAAACTGCTTGTGGGAAATCTATGAGACAAACTCACTGATTGGTATGGTCAATTTTACAAATGTCTCTTCGGTGAAAATTTCTCCCCCTTAACCCAAACAAGTAGGTATCCTTCTCCCACCTCGTGCTAGACAGGGTGAGGGCAAACCAAACGTGCTAGTTGCGTTAGTCCCAGATTTCCCCGAATTTGTGCACCATTTTAACTCTTGTTGCCTCAATCTAGATTCAAACACATTTGTCTTGACAATTTTATGTTTCGCACCTCAAAGCATGCTGAGTAATTAATATCCTCTGGGTTAGCTAAGCGCTGCAGCATTGCAAGTGAACATGAAAATGCCTTTCCTCTTATTCTGATTACTAAATGGATTCAGCTATTGCCACCTGAGCTCCAACTAGTTTCATGAATAAATTTAAGGCACTCCCAGAGAGGACAATGATGACATGAAAGCAGTCATTCACTAGGAGAAGGGATCAGCATTTCAGTCCACAATGGCCATGACCATCAGCCCATCTGCAGTGGCCACAGAGAAAGTCCAGCCCGGCATTATCATTAGGAAAGAGAAACAGCCCAAATCCAGAAGTTGTGAGGTCTCATCCCAGTTTGCCACCCACTGATTGTGGGTCCTAGAGCAATCACTTCACCCTGTAGGAGTGACCTGTTCCCCATATGTAAAATGAAGGTATCATACCTGAATGTCCTCCTCTCACAGAATAAGATGGATGATGTCATGGAAATAAAACCACCATGGACAAATAAGGTGCTATGATGGTGTATCAAGAGGCTTGGGTCCCATAATAGCCCTATGACAAGAGGCACACTACTCTCAGGGTCACAGTTTCTATGAAGCAGTGCAAGATACTAAGTGCTTTGCCACTGCTAGTGTCACATTTAGAGATGAGGCCAAGGCTCCCCAACTTTGGTCCAAGGCTGTTCCAGGACAACGCACGAGGATGTCAGTACTGGTGATCAGCTTTGGAGCCAAACAGCCTGGATGCAGATCCCAACTCTGCCACTCATCAGCAGCAACATCTTGGGCAAGGGACTTGGCAGCTGTATGCCTCAGTTTCTTCATCTGTAAAATGGAGATAACAGCAGACCCTATTGCAGTGGGTTAATGTGAGGTTGAAATGGTCATTATATATAAAGTGTTTAGCACAGTATTTGACACAGGAATCCCTTAAATATTAGCTACTATCATTATTATATTTGGTGTTAAGTAGAATCTACTATTAAATCTACTACTAAGTAGAAGAACTTCAATATATATTTATAAGTAAATACAAGAGAGTCATATTAAAATGTTCAAAAGCTTAGTAGATGCAAAGAGAACAAAACCACATTCTGATCTAAACTCACCCAATGTCTGATGAGTCTTTAGATTCTAATGATGTGACATAAGCCTGGGAAACTGAGGCACAATAATGTCAGTGATTTGGACAAGGCCATCCCAAGACACTTCTAAGCCACAGTCACTTGACTAATAGCAATGCATGTGGCATTTCCTTCCCCTACAGCCAACATAAACACCAGTGGATTTCCGTATATTTTCTTAAGTGAGGTGAGAAGCTGTGTCTGACTGATGTTGCATATATGAAAATTTCCAAATCATGGCCAAGCAGAGGGGAATGGAACCTGGGAGATCATCTAGTCCTGGGGTCCCCAACTCCCAGGCCACAGATTGGTATCGGGCCATGGCCTATTAGGAACCTGGCCGCACCA
The DNA here is from genome assembly GCA_004363605.1 of Indri indri. Classification (NCBI taxonomy): domain Eukaryota; kingdom Metazoa; phylum Chordata; class Mammalia; order Primates; family Indriidae; genus Indri; species Indri indri. The sequence continues at coordinate 149,922 of RJWJ010000800.1, read as the reverse complement.
CATCACCACCTGAGCTCCACCTCCCTGCCCTCGCCCCTCCTTGGAAAAAATTGTGTTCCATGAAACTTAGCAATGGCCCCACACAGCAGGAGGTGAGCGGCAGCGAGCAAACAAAGCTTCATATGTATTTATAGCAGCTCAACATCGCTCACATCACTGCCTGAGCTCCCTGCCTGTGGAAAAGTTGTCTTCCATGAAACCAGTCCCTGGTGCCAAAAAGGTTGGGGACCACTGATTCTAGTCTACTCATTTTAGAGATAAAGAGAATCCATTCAAAGATTGAGTTTTGTCAGGTTTTGTTTCAAGTTGGTTAAACAACGGGAGACTCTCCCTATAAGACAGCTCATTGTGTAGTGCCAGTGCCAGGCTTTGGATGAAGCCTGGGTTGCATAATGGGCACCCAAAGAGCCAGGCTGGACAGAGAGCCTTATGGAACCAAGACAGTCCTGAAGGCAAAGCAAACAAGTCACGAGATCCAGCATTAGCCAGGGGCTTCCCCATTTGTGTTCTAGACAGGCTCCGAGGTAGAATCCATGTATATACTTGCCAGGCCCCATCAAGCTTTCAGCCCTGCCACCTAGCCAGGCAAGTGGGAGAAAGGTGCCAACAGCCTGAGGCAGCTCCTCCTATATGTCCCCAACCCAGACCTTTCTCCTGAACGCCAATCCTGTGGGTCCTACACTACACCCAGGGGAGATTTCCACAGCTCCTCCATGGAACCACGTCCTAAACTGGCCTCTGTGTTCCCTCATGCTAGTGATCCTTGTCCTAGCTATCCTTGGGCTAGTAATACTCAGTCTTGATTACTGTTGTGTTGCAGTAAGTTTTGAAATTGGGAAGTGTGAGTCCACCAATTTTGTTCTTGTTTTTCCAGATTATTTGGCTATTTTGGGTCCCTTGAATTTCCATAGGAATTTTAGGATCAGCTTGTCAATTTCTGCAAAAAAGGCAGCTGGGACTTTAATAGGGATTGCATTGACTCTTAGATCAATTTGGGAAGTATCATCCCATCTATTTTTAAACATGCTCAAATCTCTCTCATTTTAAACGAGAAAATCCTCTTTTGACTATACATCCCCATCTCAATACTGCCTTCCCTTTCTCCTCTTCATAACCAAACTCATAAAATGACTGACTGTCCTGTCTCCACTCCCTCCCCTGTGAATCACTCCTCAATGTCTCAAGCTGCCTCACACTCGGCAAGCCCCAAACCAAATGCTGGAGCTTGCACCTCCAACCTAGACCCTTTTCTGAGTTCCCCACATCTGTTTCACTGGACATCCTCTCCCTCATGCTCCATAGGCACACCACCACCAACCGTCAATTCCACCTCCACCACAGGCCTGGAGTCCACCACTGTTCCACCGCCGCCACCGAGCTCAGGCAGCCATCATCTTTCACCTGGACAACCACAAGAGTCCCCCACCTGCTCCTCCAGGTCTACTCCCCCCACCCCCACCAAACCATTCTCCACACAGCAAGTGGGAAGATCCCCCTTTTCCTTTTTAGACAAACATCATGGCACATCGCTTCCCTGCTTAAAACTCCCCAAAACTTCCTCACTACACTGAATATAAACTCCACATGTCTATGTCCTGCAAAGCCACCCAGCCTGATCCAACCCCTGCAGACCCCCTTGTATGATGCCTCTGTTTTAAATACCTTGTATTGTTTGTTTTCAAATAATGCATGTCCACTGTGGAAATCTTAGAAAATGAAGAAAATAATAGCAAGTGATTATAACATGGATGAACCTTGAAAACACTATAAGTGTAATAAGCCAATTACACACGCATACAAAAAGAACTGTATGATCCCACTTCTCTGAGGTACCTAGAGAAGTTAAATTCACAGAGATAGACAGTAGAATAGTGGTTGCCAGGGTCTTGGAGAGGAGATGGGAAGCTATTGCTTAATGGGCACAGTTTTGCAAGATGAAAAGGTTATGGAATTTAGTTGCACAACAATGTGAATATACTTAACACTACTGACTATGCACTTAGACATGGTCAAAGATAGTTTTATGTGTTTTTCTTAACCACAATCAAAAACAAACAGCAAGTGACACTTTTTTAAACCCAAATTTCACAAAGACAAAGCCAACTATCACAGGGCTTGCTAACCTTAGACAGAATCTGAAATGTCATCTAATCAATCATCGCTAGAATGCAGCAAACTCATCTCCAATGTATTAGGCAGATGTTCTCAGCCAGGGGGATGGGCCGACCAAGATCAGGAACTTCTTTCCCCTCAGAACTGCCTGGGGTGAGGGCCCAGACATGAGCTTTTGAAGAAGTTCATTCGTTGCAAGAGTCAGGATTTTGGAAAACTTTTTTGTATTGACTCAAAAACTGACCAGAGGATTACTCTGGCACTACAAAGAATAAGTTTGTCCCCTGGTGTCTGCTACAGTCATGTGGTAAGGGTCACTGGCTGCCAGCAGCAAGAGCTTTCATCTTCCCGCCACACCCTCCACTTCAACCCCTTCCTCCCTTTGACTTATAAAGCTTTTCTCCGTGAACTTGTCTGTGTGCATCATTGCTGCCAAGAAAAGACTTGCTCAGATTCCCTTGCCCAATACACCTAATGGCAGACCATTGCTTCTATCAACAGTGACACTCAAACTTAACACCTACGCACACAGGGGACGAAGCCCTGAGAGCCCTTGGCACTTGTGTGGTGCTGCGCAACACAGACTAAGCAATGTGGTGAGCAGTGTCAAAAACAATGTGCCAGCCCTTAGATATCAACACATCCTGCTCCATAACCTCTTTCTGGGGCCAGCTTATCACTGAAGCAGGCAATCAGTCTAGCTTATCCGACAATACAAATCCTCCAAGAGAGTGAGAGCCCACTGGTTTTTGTATCTGTGAAAAATAGGAGATTGGTGTCTTGGGCTATATGGCAACTTCAAGGAACATTACCAGGCCTGCATCTGCTTGATTTGACTAATCCTTAAATCAGCCCGTTCTATGGGGGAATATAAATTAAATAAGGTATTTAATACTATGAAAAATAAAATTACAGCTGTTCATCTGACCTTTCCCCTTCTTACCACTCTGTACTTATGCCTCTGTACACAAGCCCAGTGGGGCTGGTGTGCTAAGGATATATAATAGATGTTGTGAGGATACAATAAGACAGTTTTAAAAATCTACTAGAAATGACAAGTATCCTGCAAGTTTAGATTGTTGACCATGCCTGATCAGTTTGGAAAGGGAAGAGCAAGGAGCCCAGAGAAAGTCTCCTGTGTGTTCTAAAGTGGAATCCGACTTGTCTCCTTTCTAAGCCTCTTTTCAGCCCAAAGGTATCCCTTAAGACCAAGACAGGCACCTCACCATTTAGGCTGACTCAGCAGGGGGCATGCTCACTATTAAGAACCCAGCAACTTAGCAGACTATGTTTATCCCCCAACTGCACAGGACACATATGCCCCTAAGATAGATCGCACATTCCATGTGGCATGCAGGCACCAGCAGACACGCACACAGAAACAAATATTACAAAGCACACTCATATTGCCACAATATGATACTCATAGAAACAAACCTTGCAAGAAAAGGATACTCACCCTTATTTGTGTGATGGACTAATATTTTCTATTCAATTTTATCTCGTTAAAAATGCTAATTGCAACCCACTAAACTGCTTGTATAGCCCATTGATGGGTCAAGTCCCAGTTGCAACAATGTTGTACAGCCCCTGACTGAGAAGCAAGGTTCTCCTCATGTCAGAGCCAAGCCGGAACTGAAGAAACACCCTGACCTGGTGCATTTTCTAACCAAATGTGCCAGAAAGTGCCCCCACCCAAGTCAAGACATCTGAATTCTAGGCTTGGTTCTGTGTCTTCTAATTTGGGCAAATTGCTCCTTCCCTCTGCCTCCGTTTTCCCATTCTGCGGCAGGAAGGGATTGGATTAGATGATAAAATAAAGTTAACACCCATTTATTGAGTACCTAGTATGGACCAGCTGCCACGTCAGGTTGTTGGCATCAACAATCCAGTGGTCGGCGAGCTGGCATGATGCCAATAAGCACCTTTCACCACTGTGGGGCCAAAGCTCTGGCTGATTCCACCCCAGCACACCTGCCCTCAAGGTCCTATGTAAGTGCTATGATAAGACAGCTGTAGTAGTTTTCTATTGACGCTATAACAAATTTCTACAAATGTAGTTGCTTAAAACAGCAAAATTTTAATCTCTTACATTCTGGAGGTCAAAAGTCTAAAATGGGTGGCAATGGATGGCACTGGGCTAAAATCAGGGCACCCACAGGCTGTGTGGAGTTTCTAAGGGAAAGTCCATCTCCTTGCCTTTTCCAGCTTCTGGAGCCCACCTGCACTGCTTAGCTCACAGCCCTTTCTCCATTTCCAGGGTATACACTCCAACCTCTGCTTCCATCATCACATCTCTCTGTGACTCCTGCTTCCCTCCCTGACTTACCAGGCCCCTTGTGATCACGCTGGGCCCGCTTAGATAATCCAGGACAATCTTCCCACCTCAAGATCCAGAACTTAATCGTATCTCAAAGTCCCTATTGCCACATAAGGTAACACATTCACAGGCTCCAGAGAGTAGGATATAGACATCTTGGAGGGGAGGGAGCACTATTCTGCTGAGCACAGCAGCCAATAACCATCATCCTTTTCCTGTCAAAAGTATTTAAGTTGTTTGCTGCTGCTTGGGTGAAGGATCTCTTCCCCATGTTGTTACATTAGGAGTGAAAACCTACTTAAGGCTGGGCAGTTGTGGAAGGTGTCAGTGAGGTGAACCTTCATTAAAAGGGGCCAACTCTGTGGAGTTGGGGGAGCCTATTTGGCAAAACTGACATTTTTTTTAAAGACGCCCTGTTGTGCAAAGACTTGTCCGTATGTGGCCAGTTGGGGAGCTGTGGCTATTATCCAAACCTGTGAGGACAATGGCTTGCCACAGGATGACAGCTCCCCACCATGCCCCAGACCTCTGGACTTCCCTTGGTCACTAAACCTGGGCCCACTAGGAAATCCAGGACAATCTTCCCATCTCAAGATCCATACCCTCAGGGCCCTCACCAGTCCCTCTGCCTGGGAGACTCCTCTCACCTCTTCCCTTCACCAAATTCTGCTCAGGCATCTCAGACTCCTTTTCCTCTTTTTCAAACAGCTTTATTGAAAGTGTGAAATTCAGTGATTTTTAGTATATTCACAATGTTCAGTAACCATCACCTATATCATTTTCCAAAACATTTCCATCCCCCAAAAGGAATTCCCAAACCTATTAAGCAGTCACTTCCCATTATCCCTCCTCAGACCCTGGTAACCAGTAATCCACTTTCTGTCTCTATGGATTTGCATGCTCTGGATATCTCAGATGAATGGAATTATACAATATGTGGTCTTTTGTGACTGACTTCTTTCACTCAGCATAATGTCTTCCATCTTCATAGATCTTCTAGCATGGATCAGAATTTCTTTCCTTTTTATGGCTGAATAGTATCCCACTGTACAGATGGACCACATTTTGTTTATCCACTCATCAGCTGATGATCATTTGGGTTGTTTCCATTTTGTGTTATTATAAATAGTGCTTTATGAACACTCATTTACAGTTTTTTGTACGGGCATGTTTTCAATTATCTTGGTTCTGTACCTAGGAGTAGAATCATTACTTTTGACATTAAAACGCAACAAGCCATCACTAAGTTGGTTTATGAATTCCATTCACACTGTACTTTCCTGCTGCTTACAGCTGCCTCCTCTCGACTCCTCGCCTTCAGGGAGGTGTAAGGGGCATTGTTGCTTTGCCATTCACAACCACTTTAGGCCATGTCACCCACACCTGTAACCAGACAAATGTGCACATGCACACACATGTTCCAGTTAAAGTGGAATGATATGTATAAAGGATAAAGCTAAGAAATGGAAGAGTTTCACCTACACATATCTGGAGATGATTTAGGAAGGAGACCTAAGAATACTGTAACCTGGTCTGACATTCATGCTGCGTGGGGGAGGGCAGCAAAGAGCATATATGCTAGAACTGGACCACTGGAATTAGAGTCCTGCCTCCACCCCCGCTTCACTGCTCAGCACCTCAGTTTCCTCACCTGTAAAACAGTCTCGGCCACACAGGGCTCTTGTGAGGATTCAGTGAACACACACAGGAAAAGCACAGTGCTCAATAAGTGTGCACAGGCCACCCCTTCCCCTAGGGGCTTTGAGGGCCTTCTTTAGCAGTCAAGGCCAGGCAGTTCTCTCAGTTTACAACTCTGCTAAGGTAGGCCCAGCAAGAAGGGGCCTCCTCAAGGTTGCTCAGCTGGTTTGGACAGTCCTAGAGCTGTGAACTCTTTAATGATACACGATAAAGGTACACCAAAAACCCTTTTAGGGGACTAACTTCAGAAGCGATGACGCTTTTCTATAATAAGAGCAGCACTGCAAGCTCCATTTAGCTGGAACAATCCAATGTACCATATTTAAACCTACTCAAGGGTGACAACAAATCTGTGCCCAGTCCCCTGTCTGGCACTCACTGTTACTGCCATGAAGGGCCAAGCCCAGAGACATGCCTGAGAAGGATATGCCTGAGAGATGCTCCGGTGCAATGTAGAAAAGAAGAGGGGGGAAAATCCAAACACCAGAGAATGGCTGATGAGCCAAAAATTTCCAGCCAGATGGCCAGGAGCCCATCCTTGATGTGTCCCCATCATACCCCCAAAATACAGCGTGTATTGTATTTTGGCTCTGGCAATCTCCCCACAATAGGAACCTGTGGGGGCAGCAAAGGGCCAGTCCTCTCTCTGGTCCTAGCCCCGAGCCCACAGTCTGGCCCAGGGGATGCATACTTGAACTCTCATTCTACTTGCAAAACAAGCAGCCCACCAAGTGGTTTCCCAAGAGCAAGCCACTCTTGAAATAATTTAATCTGAAATTATCTCATCTGTTTTATCTTCCCACTCTCCCCACCCCCACTTTGGGTAATTAATTATTGCTACTCATAACAAGATGAAACACCGCTTAGGAATTCCCTGGGTGCTAATTGGATGGAGACTTGTTGGCAGCTAATCCACAAAGTCTTTCCTGAACAAAGAGTGAGGCCTTATATCTTTGTTATGGGCTGGAATGTGCTCTCCCAATTCACATGTTGAAATCCTAACCCCAGTGCCTCAGAATATGACTGTATTTGGAAAGAGGGTCTTAACAGAGGTAATCGAGTTAAAATGAGGTCATTATGGTGGGCCCTAATCCATTGTGACTGGTGTCCTTATAAAAAGGGGACGTTTGGACTTAGAGACACACACAGAGGGAAGATAAAGTGAAGAGACACAGGGAGAAGATGGCCACCTACACACACAAGAGGGAGGCCTGGAACACAGCCTTCTCTCAGGGCCCTCAGAAGGAACCTACTCTGCAGGCACCCTGATCTCAGACTCCCAGACTCCAGAACTGTGAGACAATCCATTCCTATTGCTGAAGCCCCCCAGTCTGTGGTATTTGTCACAGCAGCCCCAGGAACTAACATGACCTCCATGGCTCCCAGTGGCTCTGGGTACTCACTGCAGCTGGTAAGATGAAGGAGGCAAAGGAACCCTTGGAGAAAGCCGGATGGGTCTAGAGAAGACACTTGCCTCTGCCAGGACTCTGGGCAACCATGAAGAAGTGGCCCTGTTCTTACAGAACAAATGGGAGTCATGACTGCCACTGAGAACAATCGCTATGCCTGCTGCAGGACCAGCACTCTATGCCCACGGTTACTGCTGTGGGATGTACTGTGTCTCCCAACAGGAGGCATTCAAGTCCGAACCCCTAGTACCTGTGAATGGGACTTTACTTGCAGGTGGAATGAGTTGAGGTCATCCTGGAATGGGGTGGGCCCTAATCCAATATGACTGTTGTCCTTCAAAGAGAAGACAGATGCACAGGGGAGAAGCCCACATGAAGACAGAGACAAAGAGCAGAGTAATGTAACTGCAAGCCAAGGAACACCAAGGGTTGCCGGCGATCACCAGAAGGTAGGGAGATGCAAGGAAGGTCTCTCCTGTACAGGTTTACAGAGGGAGTATGCCCAGCCAACACTCTGATGTCAGACCTCTAGGCTTCAGAATCGTGAGAATACATTTCTGTTGTTTGGGACCACCCCATTTGTGGTACTCTTTTATGGCAGCCCCAGGAAACTCACACAGTTACTGAAGTCCAAGCTCACATGCCTGGTACACAAATCGCTCCCATCTAGCCCCAACCTGCCACTTCTAGATCCTTGCCTACCACTCCACACTGTACACATTCTGCATGCCCCAGCTGGGGTGATTCCCTGAAGGACATACCCTGCCCATGCTTTGGCACCTGCCACTTTCTGAGCCTGGAGAACCCCTCTCTGCCTTCTATGGCCAGGGAAAGTTACTGTGCAAATCGAACATCCTGTCCAAGCCTGGGCCCACTCTGCCAGGCAGAGGAAAATTTCCTCCTGTGTGTCACATCATGTCCCTGTGGTGGTTCTAGGCAAGCTGAATTCTAACTTCCATTCATGGCTAACTTCTTCACAGAAAGGAGGGATAAGATACCTGAGGCCGTGGCACCTGAAGCCAGGTGTAGCATGGGCCCACTGGGCACTCAACATGCTTGTCACATGAAGTCGCTTGGCCTGGCATCTTTTAGTAACACCAAAACCTTCCAGAGAAGGCTATCCTATCTGAGGGAGGATAAGGAATGAATGTCAGAATGAATACACAATGACACGGATGACTCTGAGAATTATGTTGAGTGACAGAAGCCAGACCAAAAATACATGCTGTGTGATCCCATTTCTATAACACTCTAGAAAATGCAAACTAATCTATAGTGAGAGAAAACATCAGTGGTTGCCTGTGTACAGGGGGAGGGCAGAAAGGGAGCACCAGGGGGCATGAAGAAGCTTTGGGGGCTGATGGAGATGTTTATGACCCTGACTGCAGTGATGGTTTCATAGGTGTATACATATGCCAGAATTGGCCAAACTGTACAGTTCAAACATGAGCAGCTTATTATAATACAAAGGTAATGTTATAACATCCAATACCCCTGTGGTAGGCAGAATCTCAAGGATGTTCCCATCCTAACTCCCAGAATCTGTGAATTAGTCACTTACATGGCAAAAATGACTATCAGATACGATTAAGGGTCCTGTATTGGGGAGATTATCCTGTATTACCTGGGTAGGCCCAAGATAACCTCGAGGGTCCCTATAAGCAAAAGGGGGATGAAGGAGGATCAGAGCCAGTGTAACCAGAAGCAGGGGTCACAAGCCAAGGAATACAGGTGGTCTCCAGACACCAGAGAAGGCAAGGAAATGGTTCTCCCCAGAGCCTCTAAAAGGAATACAGCCCTGCTGATACCTTGACTTTAGTCTAGTGAGATCCCCTGCCAACCTCCGGAAAGGAAGGGAGCCAGGCATGGTGGCTCATGCCTGTAATCCCAGCATTTTTGGAGGCAGAGGTGGAAGGATCGCTTGAGGCCAGGAGTTCAAGGCTGTAGTGAACTATGATCATGCCACTGCACTCCAGCCTAGGTGACAGAGCAAGACCTCATCTCTAAAAAATATGGAATGGAAGGGAATATATTTGTGTAGCTTTAAGCTTCTAAGTTTGTGGTACTTTGTTATAGAGGCCATAGGAGACCGTTACCCCCTTTCTTCTATGTATGTGTTTATCTGCTCTGTCAACAAACCTTCACTGAACTTCTACTCCATGTCAGACACCATCCTAGGACTGGAGAATAGCATGAACACTGCGCGCTCTGGCCCAGAGAAGTTGCCAGAGCAGCTGGCATCTGTTTGAATGAGGCCAGGTGCTCACCTTTGTTCTTTATGGTTTGCAGTATTCATTTGGAAATCTTTCTAGAGCCCGTTCTGCCAACCCTTTAATGTCACACTTTCAACAAGCAATTATTCTTTTAAAAAAATCCTACTTACAATTATGTAGATTCTAATTGGGCAATATGACTGACAAAGGCCTTAATTATGGTCCATAATTCACACCTACTATATTATTAGGCCTTTGCTACAAGTTGGCATTTGTGAACATTACACCATGGTTCTGTCATTTGCACAGCGTCCTCCAATTATTGTACTTGCAGGGCCCTTGTGTGAGGTGAGGTGACAAATGATGGTGGTCCAACTACCAGAGCCTTTTATTTACCTAAGGAAAACATCTTTTGGTCACTCCAACCCAAAACAGAGAACAGCTTCCAGTGGGAATCAATTATCCACAAGGAACTTAATCTGTGAATGTGACTTTATTTGGAAAAAGGGTCTTTGCACATGTAAATCAACATGAGGTGATAATGGATTAAAGTGGGCCATAATCCAATGAGTGGTATCCTTATAAGAAGAGAGAATTTTTTTTTAATTTTGCTTTCCTTTAAGAAACTGGGTTTTACCCTGTCACCCAGACTGGAGTGCGGTAGCATGATCACAGCTCACTGCAGCCTCAAAATCCTGGGCTCAAGCCATCCTCCTGCCCCAGCCTCTAGAGTAACTGGGACTACAGGTGTGCACCACCACATCTGGCTAATTTTTTTTCATTTTTCGTATAGCCTGGGTCCACTATGTTGCCCTGGCTGGTCTCAAACTCCTGAGCTCAAGCGATCCTTCTGCCTTGGCCTCCCAAAGTGCTGGGGTTACAGGTGTGAGCTACCACACCCAGCCTGAAGAGAGAAATTTGGACAGACTCAGGGGAGAACTCCATGTGAAGATGAAGGCACAGAGACTGGAGTGATACAGCTGCAAGCCAAGGGATGCCAAGGACTGACAGCCACCACCAAAAGCTAGGGAGAGGCAAGGAAGCATTCCACCCAGACTCTAAGAGAGCAAGGCCCTGCTAACAACTTGACTTCAGACTTCTAGCCTCCAGAATTGCAAGAAAACATATCTCTGTCCTTTTAAGTCTCCTAATTTGTGGTACATTGTTATGGCAACCCTAGGAAAGCAATATAAGCACACGTTACCTAAGTATTCTGCAATAACCCAGAGTAAGGAGTAGAGTCAGAAGGGTTAATCTGGTAAGGCTTCCCTGAAAGAAGGTTCTTAAAGGAGGAAGAACACAGCTCGGGAAGGAGGACAGGAAACAAATAGCATCTGCATTTGACCAGAATATGGAATCCCTCCTAGGCCAGGCATCCGCACGTGCGCAAGTCACTATGCATGACACTGCAGATGTGCAACGTTTATCATGGCTGTTTAGCACAATGAGGTACCTCTTCATACCTACGGTGAAGGCAAAAGTTAGAAAGATGAATAAAGCTGAGATACAGGAAGAATGTGGGAACATGGAAACCCATGGGCCCTGCAGATGGGAATATGAACCAGCACAGCCATCCTAGAAATCACCTGGCAGCATGGGTGGATTCGTGTGCGTACATCTGATGACCTGAAGTCCCATCCCTGGGCACACGGAGCTACAGCACCAACAGGGAGGCAGGGAACTGGAGACACCTTGGGTGGATGTCTATACCCAGGAGAGCAGTGAGGGACAACGGGTGGACACTTACAAATACTCACACTCTAGGGCAGTTGGAAACAACATAGCAGATACAGCAATATGGACAATCTTGGAAACATGCTCCTGAATGCAAACAGTAAGAAACAGAGCAGCACAACACCGTTTACAGAAAGCACGCACACTCTACATATTTCACCAGGATATGTGCATATTTACTGACATGTATCAAGAACAGGTGCTTCATAACAATAGGAATGCACTTAATACCATGAAATTGTACACTTAAAATGATTAACAACCATAAAGTGAATGTTGTATGTATTTCACCACAGGAAAAAGTTGGGAAAAAAATAATGATAAAAAAAAAAGTAAGAATGGTGCTTAAGCGGGGGAGGGGGAAAGCAGTAGAGGTTGGGGGGTGAAGGGAGATAGGAACCAATATAAAACGAGAGAGGGGTCGTGCATGCCTGTCGTGGTGACCCAAGGTGTGAGATGAACTCCATTCTCCACAGCAAACAAAGCCTCGACCACCACAGTGGCTGTGCCAGGAGGCCCGCAGGAAGTGGAGACTCTCCCCCTTCCCCAGCAGGAACCATGGACCTACTTAGAAACAATCATTGAGTCACGTCAAACTCCATTAAATATAACATGGACAGAAAAAAGATGAAATCTATATTGAAGTTTGGGTAGTGGTGTTTTTAAAAACGTAATTTAGGAAAACTTCAACTATCAAGCTATAGAGAACTCAAAAACCTGGGGAACTCTGGCCTTGGAATTATTAACCATTCAGCCCAGTAATTCTCAGATGCAAAATACCCAGACAGGGAATAGGTTCCTGGAACAGAAAAGGGACATGAGAGAAAAACTACAGAAATCTGAATAAAGCATAGACTTTAATTAATAGTGCTCACACCCATAATCCTAGCACTTCGGGAGGCCGAGGTACAATGTTCGCTTGAGGCGAAGAGTTTGAGACCAGCCTGGGCAACATAGCAAGACCCTGTCTCTACAAAAAAATAAGAAAAATTAGCAGGTGGGTGCGGTGGCTCATGCCTGTAATCCTAGCACTCTGGGAGGCCGAGGTGGGAGGACTGCTCGAGGTCAGGAGTTAGAGATCAGCCTGAGCAATAGCAAGACCCCGTCTCTACTAAAAATAGAAAGAAATTAGCCAGACAACTAAAAATATATAGAAAAAATTAGCCGGGCATGGTGGCGCATGCCTGTAGTCCCAGCTACTCGGGAGGCTGAGGCAGGAGGATCGCTTAAGCTCAAGAATTTGAGGGTGCTGTGAGCTAGGCTGATGTCACAGGCAGGAGGCTGAGGCAGGAGGATCACTTGAGCCCAGGAGTTAAAGGTTGCACTGAGCTATCAGCACACCACTGCACTCTAGCCTGGGTGACAGAGCAAGACCCTGTCTCAAAAAACAACAAAAACAATGTATCAATACTGGTTTATTGATTGTGACAAATGTACTATATTAATGTAAGATGTCAATAGGGAAAGGATGATGAGTAGTTAATGGGTACAAAAGTACAGTTAGAAGGAATTATAGCATTTGATTGTACAGTGGGGAGACTATAGTTAAGAATAATCTATTATATATTTCAAAATAGCTAGAAGAGAAGAATTGTAATGTCCTCAACATAAAAGATAAATGTTTCAGGTGATGGATATCCCAATTACCCTAGTTTGACCATTATACATTGTATACACGTATCAAAATATCACATGTACCCCCAAAATATGTACAACTATATCAACTAAAAAATAAAAAAAAAAAAACGGAGGAAACTGGGTGTGTGGTATGTGGGAACTGTGCTATTCATAAGTTTTCTGTAAATCTAAAATGTTCTAAAATTAAAAAGCAAACATGTAGCTCCCTGGACCTATTTCATGCTACTGTTCAGCCTGTGTTTTAAAGGGACAGAGGCCTAGGGATGTAGGGCCACAGACAGAGGCCACAGGCAGTTTCCTTTGAAGACTTCATTGCTTTGAATAGAACCCATGGAAACATACTTATGAAGGCCTCATGGTAGATAACTGAGTTATGCACATCAGCATCAATAAACAAAGACCATTATGACACCGAATCAGATTTTTCTGCTATTCTCTCCTGCAATCTGCCAAATTTTCTGCTCTTCTATAGGTTCTTTCATGGTCAAGGAAAGTGAATGAGACTTTCCTAGCTAATCAGTTTAGTGTTTCTGGGAATGAGCTTGTCCTGATACAGTACTTGAATTACACTTTAGACCAAATAGACCTAACAGATATTTACCTCTCGTGGAGTCTGCTTCTCTCATTGCTAGGAAGAAAGTCTGGGTTCTGCATTCAGCCTAAGAACCTCCAAAGGAACCTCTTGGAAATATCGCCCTGCATGTGCACTTCTCAGCATCCACCTAAGTGTGGATAGGGAGACCTATGTAAATCATTGCCATCTGAGGAAATGGTGCCACCAGTTACTGCTGCTCAAGCCAGAAACATGGACATTACCCGTGACACCTGTCCCCTCACCACTTACATCCAACCCATCGATGACACCAGCCAATTCAATTGAAAAAAATTTCTCTTGCATCCGGTCATTTCTTTCATGTCCACTGCCACCACTCGGGTCCTTTAACCAAGCACCTTGGACATACCTTCATTTCCATTTCATGTTTATATATGTAATTCTAAGGTCTTCTCCAGATTTCTCCTGGATCTTCCAAATGTGTCCCACTGATCCAACAGAAAACACCCTTCAGAGAGCCCTGAAAGGCTGCCAGTCCACAGCCAACAAATCAGAAGACGACATGTACTTGTGTACTGTTGCCAGGCAAGAACTCCATTCAGGCCCTCTCTTTGCCTTCCCCAAAGAGTTATTTTATAACCTTTGCACTGAAGAGAACAGAAAATAATCAGACTCCCTCTTTGAGAATTTTTCTTTAAAATGACTGTCAAGGCCGGGCATGGTGGCTCACGCTTATAATCCTAGCACTCTGGGAGGAGGCTGAGGCGAGAGGATTGCTTGAGCTCAGGAGTTTGAGACCAGCCTCAGAAAGAGCGAGACCCTGTCTCTACTAAAAATAGAAAAATTAGCGAGGCATGGTGGCACGCGCCTGTAGTCCCAGCTGCTCGGGAGGCTGAGGCAGGAGGATTCACTTGAGCACAGGAGTTTGAGATTGCCGTGAGCTAGGCTGATACCATGGCACTCTAGCCAGGTGACAGAGTGAGACACTGTCTCAAAAAATAAATAAATAAAAAATAAAATGACTGTCAAGAGAGGGATTCTGTTTCATTCTTCTGCATGTGGCTATACCTGCATGTGCCAGCACCATTTATTGACTAGGGTATTCTTTCCCCAGTGTATGTTTCTGTCTGCTTTGTCAAAAGTCAGTTGGTCATAGCTATATGATTTTATTTCTGGGTTCTCTATTCTGTTCTCTTGTTCTATGTTTGTACCTTTATACCAGTACCATGCTGTTTCGGTTACTATACACTTGTAGTATAATTTGAAGTCAGGCAATGGGATGCTTCCAGATTGGTTCTTTTGCTTAAGATTGCTTTGGTTATTTGAACTTATTTTTGGTTCCATATGAAGTTTATGATTATTTTTTCTAGATCTTTGAAAAATGATATTAGTATTTTGATGGGAATTGCATTGAATCTGCAAATCACTTAGGGTAGCATGGATATTTTAATAATGTTTATTCTGCCAATCCATAAGCATGGGATGTTTTTCCCTTTGTGTCATCTATGATTTCTTTCATCAGTGTTTTGTAGTTCTTCTTGGAGAGATCTTTCACCTCCTTGATTAAGTATATTCCCAGGTATTTTTTTTTTTTGCAGCTATTACAAATGGTATTGAGTCCTTGATTTGACTCTCAGCTTGACTACTTGTATACAGAAATCCTAATTTGTGTACACTGATTTTATAACCTGAGACTTTGCTGAATTTATCAATTCTAGGAGTCTTTTGGCGGAGTCTAGGATTTTCTATAGACAAGATCATGTCCTCAGCAAAAAGGGATAGTTTGACCTCCTCCTTCCTGAGTTGGATGCCCTTTATTTCTTTCTCTTGCCTCACTGCTCTGGCTAGGACCTCCAGTACTATGTTAAATAGAAGTGGTGACAGTGGGAACCCTTGTCTTGTTCCAGTTCTTAGGGGAAATGCTTTCAACTTTTCCCCCATTCAGTATGATGTTGGCTGAGGGTCTGTCATATATAGCTTTTATTATTTTGAGGTATGTTCCTTCTATGCCTGGTTAAGGGTTTTTATCATGAAGGGATGCTGGACTTTATCAAATGCTTTTTCTTCATCTATTGAGATGATCATATGGTCTTTGTTTTTACTTCTGTTTATGTGGTAAATCACATTTATTGATTTGTATGTGTTGAACCATCCAGGCATCCCCAGAATGAAACCCACTTGATCATGGTGGATTACTACTCAGCATAAAAACAAATGAAATAATGTCATTTGCAGCAACTTGGATGGAACTGGAAAATATCTTAAGTGAAGTATCTCAGGAATGGAAAAACAAACATTACATGTTCTTACTAGTAAGTGGGAGCTAAATGATGGGTCTACATGGTCATAAAGTGGTATAAAGGACATTGGAAACTAACAAGGGGGAGGGTGGGAGGCAGGTGAGGGACAAAAACTTACCTATCAGGTACAATGTACAGTATTCTGGTGATGGGCACACTAAAAGCCCTGACTTCAGCACTATATAATTCATCCATGTAACAAAAACACTTGTACCCCCTAATATTTTGAAATAAAAATTTGTAAAAATGACTGTCCATTAGATTGCTTTAAAACCCTTTCAAATATGTTTGCATCTTTGGCCTTGTGGAATAAGGGGAGGGATGAGGGAGAAAGTATGGCTGACTGGGAAGGTTGTTCTCATCCCCACCACTGCTGAGGAATTTGATTTCATAAGTATTAATCAAAATCACTCTTGATTATAGCAAAAACAACCTTTGCTATAATTTTAATGCAATTAACTGGAATATATGGTAATTCTGAACAATCTTGCTCTTGAGATTAAAGAACAGCCTGCCAGGAAACATATGAATAAAGCTTTAAGATCAAAATTTGCATAATTAGGTTTCTTCCCTACTCAGCCCACCCCTACCTTCCCTGGCTATGATAAGTTCTGTTGAAAGGAGATGTTTAAAGTCAGCAAGCCTTCTGCCTGGACTTCCCTCCCAGGCTACAATGTTCCTTTCTGAAAGCATGTTCACGTTTCTATGACACATCTCTGATGGACTAACAGACAGCCAAAGACAGGTGGACAAATTACCGAGAGCAGAGGTTTTGAGCCATGCTTTCGATGGTGGGAGCAAAAAAGTAACAATGCCTTCTAGCTTGTGAAACTGCTTCCTGGCAGTTTAGTACCATGCAAATTTGTCATCCTGCCCTGTGGAGGTATCAATACTCTGTTTTTGAAAAGATAACAACCTAAGCAATACGTAAAACCCTAAAACTACAGTGTTGTAAATGAAGCGTGTTTTAATGCCTGGTCAGAAAGGATGTCCTCCTCACATATTCCTCCTTCCCCCAGGCCCAGGAACCACTGCCACCAGAAAGGCCCCACCTCCTATGTGCCTCCTTTAACAGGGCTGTGACAGTCAGAGCTGCTGCCACACGCCACCCCACCCCACCCCCATCTACCAGCCCTGAAATCCCTAACCCTCTCTGGGGAGAGCCTGTGTTGCTCCAGGAAGGATGAAAAGGCATCAAGCAGTTATTTTCCTGAAGACGTGACAATCGGGACCACGCGCACACTCCTGAAGGGGAAATCCAAGAAGCGATGGGACCACTCATGCCCATCGCACCTCCCTGGCTGGGGACCAAGCATTCTAGTGCAACAATTCCCATGCCTCCAACCCTCTGTCTCATACACACTTTTCCTATTTGATCCCAGCCACAAAAAGATCTTTGGCATTTGAAATCATGGAAAATGTCAACAGTCCCATTTCCTCTTACATAAGCTATTCTTGGATATGCAGTAAGGCTTAGGCTAAAAGATTAATATTCCTTTATCAGAAGGCTTGGAAGAAACAGAAATCATCATTTCTGTTATTTGATGCTTTGAAAACAAATGGAGAAGGGAGGAAGAAGACAAGACAGGGGAACAGTTGGCCCTTTTTTACATAGAATTTCAAGCTATAATTTCATGCCAGAGACAACTCAGATGACTAAAAATATGCCCTGACTTCCTGTTCAAGCACTCATATTTATATCCCCTATCTCTCAATACTCCTGGGAAATATCAAAAAAGGAACACACGAGTATATACATAAAAGCTCTGGAAACAGGAGTGGGTAGGGAGAGCATGAGCGATCTGAAGATTAAAATGAATTTCCAGAAGACTGAATTTTGATAATATCAGAATAACAGAAAAATCAAAGAGGAGCTGAATACCAAATTATTGGACAAGACGTGGAGGAACTAGAACTCTCGTACACTGCTGGTGGGAGTATAACACGGTACCACCACTTTAGAAAACTAGCAGTTTCTTAGAAAAAGTTAAACATATTCATATCTGAGTCAGCAATCCCACTCCTAGTTTTCATCCAAGAAAAATGAAAACATGTTCACAAAAAGCCTCGTACACAAATGTTCATAACAGCTTGATTTGTAAGAGCTCTACACTGGAAACAACCCAATGTCCAGCAACAGAATAAACTAGAATACATGCATATAATGGAAAACTGTTCAACGAAAAGGAACGCTGACACATACAACAACATGGATGAACCTTGAGAACATTATGCTGCATGAAAGAGCCAGACACAAAAGAGTAAATAATATGGTATGGTTTCATTTCTATGAAATTCTAGAAGAGATAAAACTAACCTACAGTACAAAAATCAGATCAGTGGTTGCTGGGGTAGGGATGAGGAAGTGCTATAAAAGAACATTCCGGGGTGATAAAAATTTTCTTGTTAGGGTGGAGTGCTGGTGCATGCCAGTTGGAGAAAAATTTCTCCAAAGATTAGGATAGAAAGAAGAAATTGTTTTACTTTCCCATATGGGAAAGGGCCAACATGGTAAAAGAAGAAGAAGAGTATGTTGGCATAGAAAGCCAGTTACTCAGACCTTTTATTTACCAAAGTGTAAAAAGGGGGGTGAAAGAAGGTTTATGGTTGTTGTCAAATTAACAGGGTGCTGTGAACTGTGGTATCTGCTCCTTCTCTTCTTAGCGGCAAGTAGATAATAGAATCCTCTGCGTGAAACTGCTGTATACATTCCTTTTCTTTAGCAGAAATGACTGTTAAAGATCTTGTCTGATCTTACTCTTAGGATATGATTTTGGGCAGGATCTGAGGCCTGAAGTCTGTCCCCCCTGCTGTCTGTCCAGGAGCTTCTCAGGAACCACTGGAGGCTATAGAAACAGATTCTAAAAGGCAGTTTTAGTCAACAGGTCTAGCGGTGGTAAAAAGAAAAAAATTTACATTTCCTTTCTTTCTGTTAGGCTCCTTTTCCATGTTGTGAAAATAGAACCCTGTAGGGTGCCTGTTAGCTAGGGAGAGAAAGCAGAGAGTGGGGAGAGAGCTCATGATTGATCTTTAGCTATTATTAGGAAATTGTGGGATCAGATATTTTCCTGTTATTTTAGCAAGGCTACCCCTTTCAATTCTATCTTGATATCATTCTCAAAACTGATTGAGCTTAAAGATCTTATTAATAATATCTTAGCATTTTACTGCATGTGAATTAAACCTCAATTAAAAAATACCCAGGAACCATACTAGAACTGAGTGAACAAAAATTTTTAAACACTACTGAAGACGACTATTGAAGATCTTAATATCTGAGCATTTTCCTGGGTGCAAATTACACCTCAATAGAAAAAATACTTAAGAACAACTATACTAAAAATGAGTGAAGACCAGGCACGGTGGCTCACCCCTGTAATCCCAGCACTTTGAGAAGCCAAGGCAGGAGGATCCCTTGAGCTCAGGAGTTTGAGACCAGCCTGAGCAAGAGCAAGCTGCCATCTCTACTAAAAATAGAAAAGTTAGTCATGCCTGGTGGTGCACACACCTCGCCTGCAGTCCCAGCTACTCGGGAGGCTGAGGCAGCAGGATCGCTTGAGCCCAGGAGTTTGAGGTTGCTGTGAGCTGTGATGATGCCACTATACTATAGCCTGGGAGATGAAGCAAGACCCTGTCTCTAAATAAATAAATAAAAATTAATGAAGAAAAAAAAATTAAAATCCTACTGAAGAATGCAAAAGACATAGTAGGTTGTAGACAGGAGGACACAACATCATGAAGATGTCAATTCTATGTTACTGTCTAAATACAACATGTTTCTGACAGAAATAGTGACAAGAAAAGATAGGGGAAGGAGCCAAGCTCAGGCACACTCCCTGCCTGGAAGGAGGTGTGGAGGCTGAGAGGAAGATCCCCAGCCTCTCCTTGTGGGGGGAAGAGAAAAGTGGCTGAAGAACTGTGGGTAGCCCCCTTGCTGCAGAGACACTGGACACTTCCCCTCTAAAGAAACTGAGCAAGCTGGCCAGGAGGAGCTGGGAGCCCAAGCAGGCCTTGTATTAAGAAGAGGTCCCTGTTCAGGTGGCCCCAGCCTGCCCACTCACCACCCACAGCCCCCTCCACAATGTGCCCACCATGCCCATCCTCCCACCGCCCCAGCTGGCTCTCCATTGAGGAATGCCACCAAGCATCACCAGACACTGGGGGAAAACCAGCAACCTCCATCCATTTATCCAACAACTTGTTACTGATGAGCACGACCAAGTGCCCAGCTCTGGTCTCAGTCCTAAGAAACATCGTCCAACAAGACAGCTAAAATTGTCACCCTCACAGAGCAGAAGTCTAGTGGGAATAATACAACCACTCAATGGGATCATTCAGCCACAAAAAGGAATGAAGTACTGGTCCATGCTACAACCTGGATAAGCCTTGAAAACAATGCTAAGTGAAAGAAGTCAGTCACAAAAAACAGCACGCCATGATTCCATTTCTATGAGATGTCCAGAACAGGCAGATCCATTGGGACGAAAAGTAAATCAGCGGGTGCAGGGGTTGTGGGGAGGGATGAATATGGAGTAACTGCTTAACAGGGACAGGGTCTCTTCTTGGGGTGACTGAAAATGTTTCAGAACTGGTAAAGGAAATGCCATTCAACTGTATATTTCAAAATGGATTAGTTTTATGGTATGTGAATTATTTCTCAATTTTTAAAAAACCATAAAAAACTGCATTTCAAGATCCTACATTCACGGGGAAGGCAGTGTGAAGATGATTCCAGTCAAACACTGCAGGGAACGAGGCTCCCTTCTAAAACCAGGGCTGGTCTGCGTAATAGGAAGTGGGAAAAGGGACATGAAGCAGCCAAGTGCCAGGGAGTGAGCGGGGAGAGGCAGGTCAGATGACTGGCTCACTATAAATACACCTGGCCTGCAACCAGAGTCTGAGCCTGGCTACCCAAACATGAAACAGGGTGTACTTCCAAGGACCAGTGTGCCTTGCTTGAACACAACAGAAGTTCCAAACCTGCTGCTGTGATTCAAATTTCTACAAATCCAATCCTATTTTCAATGACCTAAGGAGCTTTCATTTAAAGGAAATCCTGCAGTGGATGCTTTTCATAGTATTATAGAACCAAAAAGTTAGCACAAGACTATTTAGTGAAATACTGAAGACCTACCAGGTTCCAGGTACCAGGGGAGATAGAAAGATGAGAGAACCACAGTTCTTGGCCTCAGTCTAGTGGCAGAGACATTTAAACGAATGAGGCTACGAGAGCCTGTGAGGCGCTCTGCCATCCCAGCAGTAGCCATTAGCTCTGCTACAGGCCGTAGAGAGCGGCCGGTATCGGAGCTAGGCTCAGCTAGGTGAGCAGCCATTCCCTGGGAGCAGAGGGAGAGGGCCTTTGGCCTTAGCAGCCCAGGAGCCTGCCATGCTTGGAACAGGGAACAGTCGGAAGGGCAGGAACAGTGTGTGGCAGGGAATGCCAGGGGAGAGAGGAAGGCAGGTGAGGAAGGCCAGTGGGGAGACGTAAGAGGGGCTGCAGGAATGAGAGGGTTGACATACGGGCTAGAATGGTGACGCCATCCACCAAACCGGGGTCAGCGGGAAAAATGCCAGGCCCAGGAGTGCATGTGGAGGGCTTGCAGGCAATCCTTCTGACCCCTCTGCTGGATTTGATGCCACTGAGCAAGCTTCCTTAAAACAGTTTGTCTTGAATCTCCACATTTTCCTCATCTGGCTCTTGTTCTACCTTGCTCATTGCCCCTTCTCAGTGGCCTTCGCTGATCTGGCTCTTCCGCATTGCTGCCATTCCCCAGAATGCTAGTTTTCACGTTCACTCATTCGCGCAGAGTGAGTCCACCTGTTCCTATAATTGCAGCTCATATTGCCCCCCCAAATCTAAGTCCCCACACTCAAAGTGGCTCCTGAGCTCTGGACCCAGGGCTTCTTGCCAGGCACCTCTCTCTACCTGTCTCTCTCTGCTCGAGACCTGTTTAAATGCTTCAGAGTTCACTGACAACTCTCTCCTTCCTTGGCTTTCCCTTTTCTGAGTATATTATTTGGAACTCCCTCTTGCTTGGCTGTTCTCTATTATTAAGTAAATGTTTCCAGGAGGGTTGCTGAGTGATACGTAGCTACTAAAGCACTACACTTTTTAATTGAAATTTGAGATAATTATAGATTCACATACAGTTGTAAGAAATAATACAAACATCCTTTGTATACTTTGCCTAGTTTTCCCCAAAGGTCACATTATGCAAAATTACAGTACATTATCATGATCGGGATATTGACATTGATACAACCACACATCTTATGCAGATTTCCCCAGTTTTACTTATGTTCATTTGTATGTGTTAAGTTCTACACAATTTTATCACGAGTGATTCATGTGACCATCACCACAGTCAAGATAAAGAACAGTTTATCACCACAAGGATCCCTTTTATAACCACACCCACCTCCCTGCCACCTCTCTTTCCCCCCAACACCTGTTCCTAACCCCTGATCACCACTAATCTGTTCTCCACCTCTATAATGTTATTCCAAGAATGTTGTAAGTGGACTCATGCAGTATGTATTCTTATGAGACTGCCTTCTTTCATGCAGCATAATACATTTGAGCTCCATCCAGGTTATTGTGTTTATCAACAGTTTGTTCCTTTTTATTGCTAGTTGTAGTCCATGGTATGAGACGTGTGGGCCGATTAGGAATAAAGCTATGATAAACATTCATGTACTGGAAGCCTTACATTTTTTCAGAATGCTTTTGTATTGCCTCTCCATGAGAATGACAGCTTAGATGACACACTTTTCCCTCAAAGTACGTAGAGGTATTACCCCAATGTCTTCTGGCATCAAATACTGTCACGAAGACAGGTGAAGTAAACCTGCCTTTTCCTCTAATAGGTGACTTGCTCCTTATGCCTAAGTTTCTTTAAAAAGATGTTCACCAAAAGAGACCACTAACCTAATCAAGAAAAAAGGAGAAAAGAGCTGACATAAATTAGGAATGACAAAGTAACTGCTAATACAAAGGAAATCAAAATAATAAGACAAAGCTTCCTACAGCCCTATGCTCATGAATGGGAAAATCTGGACTTATTCAATTGATTCCTTCATTCGACAATATAAGCACCTACTATGTGGCTACCCTGTTTTAAGTTCTGGGGATAACACAGTGGACAAAAAAGATTTTTAAAAATCCTACCTTTATGGAGCTTATATTCAACAGATTAAATGGACATTGTAGAAATATGTTTTCAAAAATTAGGAAGAGAAAACCTAAATAGAGCAAATGCCAAAGGGTAAAACAGGAAAACTGTTTAGGAACTACCCCCCAGAAGGATCAACAGGCTCAAACCACAGGAGAATTATTTCAGCCATCAAAAGACAGATGATTTCTCTACTGTTCAAAATTTTCAGAGCAGAGAAATGAGAAAAACTTCTCATTTCTCTTAATGACATCTGGAAAAGATAGCAAAGAAGTAACTACAATCTAATCTCACCTTTGAATACTGATACAAATCATAATGCACACAAAAACTATACATCCAAATCAGAGTGGGCTTCCCAGGATCACCTGGATTCTCACTAAGGAGAGGATCTATTGATATAATTTACTACATTAATAAGTTAAAGGGGAGCAGACAAGGTCTTGAGATACCAAAACACCACTTGATAAAATTCAGCATCTAATTCTGATTTTTAAAAAAGACAAATCCTTAGTAAAATAGGAGGATTTATCCTTAACATGATAAAACTATGTATCATAAACCAAAGCCAAGAACAAGCAAGGAGACTGATTAGCACCATTATTTGATAGCCAGTAGAATCATACAAAAGATTATAAAAGGGAAAAAATGGAAAAAAGGCAAAGTCATCACTATTTGTAGATAATATGACTGTATACCTGGAAATGCCAAGAGAATCAAGTGAAAAACTGGGAGAAATAAAAAGATTATCAGGTAAGGTGGCTGGTAATAAAATATATACACACACAAAAATTAGTAGCTTTCTCAGGCACCAACAATCATCACTTAGAAAATTTAGTGGAGAATAAAGATCACATTTACAACAGGAATATATACTATAAAGCACTTAGGAATAAGTCTAACAAGCAATATGAAGAATGAACATGAGGAAAGTCATAAAACACAGACAATAGAGAGAGAGATCTTGAGTTTGGATGGGAAAACTCAATACTGTATAAGAAAAAAAAAGTTGAGTCTCCTAAGACACCTACCTCCATCAATGCAACTCCAATCAAAATCCCAACAGACTCCTTTAAAAAAAAAAACCTGAAAATTTGACTCTAAAGTATATGTGGATGAAATGTGTGAAGAAATAAAAATTTCAAAAAAGTAATTTAAGAAAGGCCGCACTATCAGTTTCTATTTAGAATTTCTACAATTTATTAATCAGAAGATCTAGATACATTTTTCAAAGTGAAGTACATGTATGACCCAGCTGCATCACTATGTTTTCAGACAATGCTTGTCAATTCGTAAGGCCCCTGGGGCCCACTATTCGGGTATCACTAGTCTAGACATTTCCCACCACCAAATCTAAGTAACCAGTTCTATGCCCCACTACTTCTATTGCCTGCTCTCTACTGAGCTAATTTAACAGGTTTCCTATATACATCCTTCCAAATACCAACTCTACAGCAAGGAGTAAGGTCACTTTCCTCCTTCCAATTATATTCCCCAGAGAGGTCACTGGTATCAATGGTTTGAGACCTGCTACTTCAATAATTGACCTAAAAAATACATGTACCCTGATGGCCTTAGAGAAACCTTTCAGTAGACAAGTGGGGCAAGTGAGAGAAGCCATAGTCCAATTTTATAGCAAAATTAAAGGGAGATCAGGAGGAAAGGCAGGGAGTAGAAATATGAAGGAAGTAGATGGGGTATTAGCTTAAAAGGGAGGCAGAGGAAGAAAAGATGTTACACAATGAAGGAAAACTTGAACATGTTTTTAGGTGAGTGAGGAGAATCAAGAAAAGGGAAAGGGTGACAATTGAAAACATACGACAGAAGTAACAGATTTGATTAACAAAGTCCCTGCTGCCAAGAAGGAGGATGTGGATGTTAAGAAACATCTACAAAACAATGGTATGCCATAAAGTACCTGGCAATAAATAAATCTAACAAGACACGTGAAGGACCCCGCTGTGAATCAGCATAGCCTGGGGCCTCCTGGTCCAGGCCACCATGCCCTTGACAGACTTTTACTCAAGAACACATGATCCAACAAGCACAAGAAAGGATGCTCAACTTCATTAGTCACCACGGAAATGCAAACCAAAACCAAAAGATACCACTTCACACTTACTAGGATGGCTAGAATAAAAAAAGAAACAGAAAATAACAAGTGTTGGCAAGGATGTCGAGAAATTGGAACCCTCCTACACTGCTGCTGGGATTATAAAATGATGCAGCAGCTTGGCCGGGCGCGGTGGCTCACGCCTGTAATCCTAGCACTCTGGGAGGCCAAGGTGGGTGGATTGCTCAAGGTCAGGAGTTCGAGACCAGCCTGAGCAAGAGTGAGACCCCGTCTCTACTAAAAAATAGAAAGAAATGATCTGGACAACTAAAAATACATATATAAAAATTAGCCAGGCATCATGGTGCATGCCTGTATTCCCAGCTACTCGGGAGGCTGAGGCAGAAGAATCGCTTTGAGCCCAGGAGTTTGAGGTTGCTGTAAGCTAGGTGATGCCACGGCACTCTAGCCTGGGCAACAGAGCAAGACTCTGTCTCAAAAAAAAAAAAAAAAAAGAAAGAAATGATGCAGCAGCTTTGTAAAATAGCCTGATAGTTCCTTACAAAGTTAAATATAGCATTACCATATGACTTAGCAATTTCACCCAAGAGAAGTAAAAACCTAAGTAAGTCCACACAAAAACCTGTACATAAATGTTTATAGCAGCATTATTCATAGCAGCCCAAAGCAGAAACAACCCAAATGTCTATCAGCTGAGGAATGGATAAATAAAATGTAGTCTACCCATAAAATGGAATACTATTTGGCCATAAAAAGGAATGAAGTTCTGGGCTGGGCATGGTGGCTCACACCTGTAATCCCAGCACTTTGGGAGGCTGAGGCAGGAGGATTGCTTCAGCCCAGGAGTTCAAGGTTACAGTGAGCTATGATTGGGCCACTGTACTCCAGACTAACCCTGTCTCTCTTAAAAAAAGAAAAAAAAGGAATGAATTTCTGATCCATGGTACAACATTATTCTCAGTGAGAGAAGCCAGACAGAAAAGATCACATGTTATATATGGAATGTCCAGAACAGGGACATTCACAGAGACTGAAAGTAGGTTAGTAGCTGTCTAGGACTGGAGGGAAAAGGCAGGGTAAGGAGAGGGATTGCTAAAGGGTCTTTTTTTGGAGAAGTAAAAATTAGATAATAGAGATGGTTGCACAACTCTGAATATACTAAAAACCACTGAACTGTGTACTTTAATTGAGTGAATCGTACGGTATGTGAAAATTGAACTGTTTTAACAAGTGGGAGGAGAAAAGAAATCAACCCACTATATACAAAAGGCTTCTGCAGTTCAGAGGCAGTGGCTATAAAGGTCTCACCTGTGACTTTGGGCAAGTCCCTTTGTGACTTTCTACCTCTGTTTTCTCCTCTAGAGGGAAGCTTGGGGCCCTCCAAGAAACCCAGCCTCACTCTCTAGTTACCACTCTGGATTCCCTACTGTCTCTTAGGCGTTGTCGTGGTTGTTTTTACCATCTTGTCAGTTCTTCAACACCTGAGGCTGCAGACCTGGCTGTTGCCTCTCCGAGGCAGTCCTCTCCTGACTTTCAGCACATTCCCTCCCAGTCATCTAGCAAGGTGGAGCTGCCTGGCAGTAGCTGGGTTCTCTCTCCACCCCGAGTCATCCTGGCCTGTGCTAACATCCGTGGCCTGGGTGTCCTCCAGAACCTGTCCTCGGTCCCTTCACCTCCATCCTTATCTCCAACATCCTTCACCCCCTCACTAAAGGCAACTCCATCCCCACACTGGACAAGAAAATGCCCTGCCTTGGTAGTTCCACTCTCTGGGCCAAACTCCAACCCCTCCAGAGCCTGCCAGGCTGCCCTTTGCCATCCCTTCTGGCTCTCCCCAGGGACTTCAACTGGCTCCTCCTCCTTTGCCACCTGGCACCGTCCCAGGTTGGTCACTGCAAAGACTTTAGCCAACACCAGCAATCTGTCACAACAGTCTGCCCCCTCGCCCTGCCAATCATCAACTTTGGGAGGAGAACTCTCTCTAGCCCCACTGGACTGGGAGCTCCCTGAAGCAGGGCCAGTGCCTGCATCATCGCCATTGGCCTGACACCAAGCAAGGTGCCTGGCACATACGCGGCACTCAATTAATGCTTCCTGGAGGGAACTGACCATGATGAGTGACCCTGCCACCAGCAGGCCTTGCTGTATTCCTGGGTGGTGCCACATGATAGGAGAAAATCTTGTGTCACTGTGCTGACTGGCATTGGCATAGCTGCCAGCTCAGGGTGTGTGACTCGAGCCAGGCCCTTGGGGTACCTTGGCAATCCATGTTTCCTTAATTGGCTCCCTTTGTCCCCTGACAGTACTCCTTCCAATCTCAACTCTCTACCTGGTTCCTTGCACTCTCAGCACAAGACCTTGTCATCTCCTCCACAGAAAGGACTAAGGCCGTTAGGCAGGACTGCTCCACATGCCCCCTTGGCCATCCCACATGTGCACGTGATAATAACTGTAACAAGAGTTAACATCGAGTACTAAGGTTTAGACCCTCACCCTCCCACCTCTTCCTGCCATCCGGTAACTAGAGACCATTATCCTCAACCAAACATGTACACAGATATTTAATGAAATGTTGTTTATAACAGAAAAAGCCTGGAGTCAGCCTAAATATTCATCAAAAATCATATTTAAAACATTTTATTACATAAGAAAATATTTGCAATATAAGGTTATATAGGTAAACAGGATAAATACATATCAATTTGTGTTTCTAGTAATAACAAATTTGGACCAACCTTCCCATTAAAAATAACTAAAATGGTTCATTTTCAGAACATATTAAAACATTTAAAAGCAATGAAGAACCTACAAGATGGCAAAAACAACCATGACAAACCCTAAGGACCAGGAGGAAATCCAGGGAGATAGAGGCCCATGCACACCCACTCATTTTTTCTGAGGGCATTTGCCAATCTCAACAAATTTTGACTTTGGTTTTAGCAACCTTCCAAGGCAGGCAAAGGGGACTGAAGTCCAGGTTCACAACCACTAAACTGAGGAATATAACATAAAATTCTTCCCACATTAAACTGGGACTCCAAAGTGTTGTACCCTTGGGGTAAAGGTGACTCTGAAACAAACTTGCCTCTCCCAAATTCAACCCAGAGAACTGCAAGAAACCCTGCCTTGGTCCTGGTAAAAGAAAGGGAAAACATTAGCAACTTGTTTAAAGTGGTCCCAGGCTAATCACACAAGGCATCTGACAAAAATCAAAAACATATCTTCTTTGGAAGAAGGCACATTTACCCTAGATGTCAGAGATTCCCCACATATATATTTCAATGACAATAAGCAGTACACAGCCTCTCTCCCCACAAAAAACACACAAGCACATGAGGAACTAAAGTATCGTGAGAACCAGTAGAAAAAGAATAACAGGAAAATGAGCCAAAGACAGGCAATCCTTAAAAGAAATAAAATTGGACCACACACATATGAAAAGATGTTCAACCTCCTTAGTAACCAATGATGCAAATGAAACCATAACAACATAAAATTACAAACCCACCAGTAGGCTAGTATTAAAGTCTGACAATATCGTGTCAGAGGCTGACGCGATATCATCTGACAATATTGTGTTGGTGAGGCTGGCACAACAGCAACTTTTGTATGTTGCTGGTGGAAATATCAATTGGTACAACCATTATGGAAAACAGTTTGGTACCACCTTGTAAAATTGAAGCTACAAATCCTGTATAACCCAGAAACTCCACCTCAGGATAACCTTAGGGCAGCAATTTTCAAACTTTTTGGCCTTAAAGACTCTTTGTATACACAATTATTGAGGGTCTCAAAGAGCTTTTATGTGGGTGATATCTACCAATAGCTACCATACCAGAAATTAAAACTGAGACACTTCTAAAGCACAAAACACAAGCACACATTCCATTGGCTATCAGAGCGATACTTCACATCATATAGCATCTGGAAAACACCACTGTATACTCACAAGAGGAGAGTACAAAAGGCAAGTAACTTCTTAGTGCTATGAAAATAGTTGGACCTTGTAGACCCCCTGAAAAGGTCTCATGGACCACCCCCCCAAGGGTCCCCAGACCATGTTTGTAAACCTCTACCCTAGAGAAACTTATGCACATCTGCCTAAGACCACTCCTGGCAGCACTACTTGAAATGGCCCAAAACTGGAAACTACCCAATGTCCACTAATAAGAGAACAGATTAAAAAAACAGAAAACTTGTGGTATATTCAAACAGCAGGACAATACATAGCAATGAAAATGAATGAACTACAGCTACACACAACAGACCGCCAACAATGTTGGGGGAAAGATGAAACACAGAAGATTATATACAGTGTGATTCTACAAGGTTAAAAGGCAAAACTAAACTATATGACTTAGGGCTACATACATAGGCTGCAGAAGTATAAGGTAAAGCAAGAAAATTACTGCACAAAAGTCAGGGTAGTGGCTAGCCCCGGGGAGAGGGATGGGGTTGTGACTAGGAGGGCCACATAGAGGTCTACACAGGTATAGTCATTGTTATAGTTCTCGACCCGGTTGATGTTGACACAGGTTTTCACTTTATACTTCTTTAAGCTGTACATACAGGCCTGGCACATTTTTCTGTATCTATGTTATATTTCACAATAAAGGAGAAAACCTATATACACAGTTCGATATCAATAATGTGAAATACATATTTCAGCATAGGAAAAATTGTTGAAATGCTGTATTCCTACATGTTAACAGTGGTTACCCCTGGGTTATGGGGTTTGTATTTTCTCTACACTTTTCCGCATTTTCCAAGTGTACTTACAAAGAGCACATTACTCGTATAATCATGTAAACATTTGATATTATCAGACTTTATTATAATTGTTAGCCTACTGGAGGGTATGCAATTTTATTATAGTTTAATTTGCATCTCCCCGATTACTAATGAGGTTGATCATCTTTTCATATGCTTATTGTCCAATTTGATTTCTACTTTTATGAATTGCCTGATCAAATCTCTGGCTCATTTTCCTGTTTATTCTTTTTCACCGGTTCTCAAAATCATAAAATGTATTTAAAAAGACAAGGTTGCCATCCAAAATTGACACTATTAAGGATCAATACAAAAGAGATGAGATGAGCCATCTGTGGAAATCTACACGGAAAATACCTAAAGAGGTTGGTGATGCACACCAGCTAACTAGGATGAGCACAAAGCTCATCAAGGAGTCCAGGGCGTATTCCTAGAGTTGGCTATGCTGACACCAATCCATGAAGACTGGCTGCGATCTGATTTACCCCAACATGTCTATCCTGAGGCAATGTGATGATGACAAAAAATGTTAGTGACTCATGAGGAATACTGAAAACAGAGTAGAATTACAAAGAATATATAGTCATGCACCATATAACTATGTTTCAGTCAACAAGGGACCACACATACATGGTGATTCCATAAGATTACAATGGAGCTGAAAAATTCCTATCACTTAGTGACATTATAGCCATTATAACATCTTAGTGCAACACATTACCTTTCCTATGTGTAGATACACAAATACTATTGTGTTATCACTACCTACAGCAACATGCTGTACAGATTTGTAGCCTAGGAGCAATAGGCTATACCATATAGCCCAGGTGTATAGCAGGCTATACCATCCAAGCTTGTGTAAGTACAGTCTGTGCCATTCAGACAACAATGAGATAGCCTAACAACAAGTCATTTCTCAGAATGCATCCCTGTCATTAAGTAAGCCATGACTATCTGTCTGTACAGTAGTGGTTCTCAAGCAGCGATGAGTTTGCCCCCCTGGAGACATTGGGCAATGGTTAGAGTTATTTTTGGTTGGCAAGACTGGAGACAGGGGTACCACTGGCATTTAGTGAGTAGAGGCCAAGGATGCTGCACCCTACAATGCACAGAACACCCACCTACCTCACCCACCTCACCCCCTGCAGAAAAATTATCTGGTCCAAATGTCAACACTGCCATAGTTGAGAAACTCCACTCAATAGCCTCTATCCAAGAAAATGCTCAATCCTCAGTGGCTCTTCTCCAAGGTGGAGAAAGGCAAATCCCCAGGATGCCCCACCTTGATGGGTTAATCCAAACCCCTTGAGACCTACACTCTGCAAGCTCCTCCCAGGGAGCTGCAAGCTGGGCACTGTGCTCTCTGGAAGCAGCCTCCCTCATGGAGAAAACGTGTGCAAATAAGACCAGGTCAAGTTCATCAGTGCTGGAAGGACTCTCGGAGGCACCTGGTCCACCCCTCCCCTCAACGGAGAGGGAACAGCAGCTGACAGCAGCAGCACGGCATCAAGGGAAGGGGCAGAAAATCAAAATGCAGACATGGAGCTGCTAGGCCATGAACCAGTACACTAACCAACATGCATAATGGCAATGATCTCATAAAGAACCAGAGAAATAAGAGAAGTTAGCATCATTATAGAGCTACAAGCAATCACTATCAACTAGGAGAACTGGAGAAGGCTGCAGGGAGGAGGCAGCATTTTAGCTGGATCTTGAAATATGAGTGGATTTGTGCAGTTTTAAATTGTGGCTAAGAATTCTTTGACACTCTCCCCTTGAAAGGTAGGATATATGTCCTCGCCTTGAATCTGGACTATCTTCAAGTGACTCATAACCTATAGAACACAGTGAAAGTGACACTGGTGATTTCCAAGGCTAGATCATATTAATAAAAGGCCATGCTCTAGGCATATACTCAGAAGAACCAAAGACAACTGTTCAAACAAAGACGTGTACATGAATGTTCACGGCAGCACTGTTCACAATAGCCAAAGGGGAGAAACAACCCAAATGCCCATTAGCTGATGGCTGGATGAGCAAAAACGTGGTCCATCCATACAGTGGAATACTATTTAGCCATAAGAAGGAATATAGTGTCAACCTGTGCTACATCTAGGAACCTAGAAAACAGCATGCTAAGAAGTCAGGCACAAAAGTACAAATATTGTCTGATTCCATTTATATAAAATGTCTAGAATAGGCAAATCCATAGAGCTAGGAAGCAGATGAGTGGTTGCCAGGGGCTGGGGGGAAGAGGAATGGGGAATGACTGTTTAATGGGTTTAGGGTTTCTGTTGTGGTGATGAAAAAGTTCTGGAACTAGATAGTGGTAATGATCACATAACATTGTGAATGCATTTAATACCACTGAATTGTATACTTTAAAGTGGTTAGAATGGTAAATTTTATGTGTATTTTACTACAAATTTTAAAAAGTATTTTTTTTTTTTTTTTGAGACAGAGTCTCACTCTGTTGCCTGGGGCGAGTGCCGTGGCGTCAGCCTAGCTCACAGCAACCTCAAACTCCTGGGCTCGAGCAATCCTACTATCTCAGCCTCCCGAGTAGCTGGGACTACAGGCATGCACCACCATGCCCGGCTAATTTTTTTTTTCTATATATATTTTTAGCTGTCCA